>JAWPHD010015715.1:0-53722 GCA_037043455.1 Cyrtodaria siliqua
AGTCACTCGTGTACGATCCCCTATTTAAAATGAAGTAGACGCCGTCTTTGTGATATATGTATCCCTCTTCTAAACCCTCTATTGAAACAGCTGATACGTCTATCATTTTTTGGAAGAAGATCAATGCTAGTATTAAATTGAAGTGCTGCTTGTGATGTACTTAGCATATAATTCATTGATGTATATATATATATATATACTAGTCAAAATTCCTAAGAATATGTCAATAATATTCTCATTGTTTTGTGTATTTTATGTTGTTCGTAATAAATAAATCTTCTCTGATCACCCAGACACCTAAATGTGAAGACGGTCTGTGAACTGGCTGATCCTCTTGACACTAGTTTAGAGAGTAAATTAAGTATATACCTGTTTAAACCTGTAGCCTCACTCTAGAGTACGGTAAATGGGTTAAGCGAGCTGGTGCCCATAGAAACCCCATATATCGCGTTAAAGTGTCTATTAATGGAGTTTTCGAAACCATTCATGCTGGTAGATGACACAACATGCTCTGGTAGACTGTTCCACGCATTAATTACTCTGTGGCTGAAGAAGCTCTGCATTGTGTTGAGTCTAGCTCTGGGTTTCGTTAGCTTTACTGAATTTCCTCGCGTACTACTAATGTTTAATTCGAAAAGATCGCTGTGTCAGTTGCCTCTCTTCCACTAGGTTTCTATCATGTCGCCTCTGTGCCTACGAAGCTCAAGCGTTGTAATATTTAGATATTTTAATCTTTCGAGACAAGGTAGATGTGCTATGTCGGTTACAAGCTTGGTAGCTCTATGCTGGATTTGTTCAAATAGTTCAATATATTTAACAATGCTAGGAGAACAAGCCTGCATACAATAGTCCATATGAGGTCGTACTAATGAATTATACAATCTGATAATATTATTACGGTCCCTAATAACTATGTGTCTTTTAATCATACCTAATATCCTGTTAGCTTTTTTGGCAACTGCCACACATTGTTTAGAAGTCTTTAGATTGCTGGAAATAATTACTCCTAAGTATTTTTCTTCAGACACACTCTCCAACAGTTCATTTTCCCCATGTTGTTAGCATAATGCGGATTAACATAGCCAAAGTGAATAACTTTACCTGTTTTTTTGTATTAAATACCATTTGCCAGTCCTCAGACCACTTACAAAGGTTAACTATATCATCTTGTATTTAATATTTGTTTCGGAATGAACAGATCGATATATTTTCATATCATCAGCAAATTTCTGTATGCCATTTGAAACAACTGAATCAATGTCATTAATGAACAGTAAGAAAAGACTGGTCCAAGTACAAACCCCTGAGGTACTCCACTCAGGACAGGCGCAGATTAACATCGTCACTACTTCCTAGTTTACCAGTATCCTCTAAATTACTGACCATATTTGCATCCGACGAAAGAATCAAGTCGAGTGTATTAGTTTCTCTTGTCGAAAATTCTACATGTTGCACTAAAAAGCAGTCCATAACTGTTTGAAGAAAGTCATAGCCTCACGACCACAGGTAAGATTGGTCCAATCTATGTCTGGAACATTAAAGTCACCAAGAAGAATTATTTTTTTATTGCTCAGCTCCTGGATGCATTTATAAATCATCTCGTTATTTTCCTTACTTCAGTTAGGAGATCTATAAACAAGCCCAATAACAACTTCCTTACCAACCACCACCTTGATCAGTCTCAACCCATACAGAATTTGTATAATTCTTTGCATTTTATGGATATACCTGGGTAAAATGTACAATATCTTTAATGCATAACGCTACACCACCACCTCTGCCATCTTTTGTATCCAATCTATCTTTGCGAATTGGTTGATGAAACCCATCAATACAATACTCGGACTTCGCAATATTATCATTAAACCTGGTCTCTTTGACTCCAATAATGTCAGGTTTTTTAATATCAACTTGAGCATGTGTATACATGCAACGTAGCGTTCGGTTAGAATATTTAAGTTATTCACACTTTCATTTAAATATGAAGCTTCACTGTTAGTGAAAGAACTTTTCACTGATATGTTATCAACATTAGCTTCATTAACCGCTGGGCTTAAATCTGCAGATTCACTGTTAGTGAAAGAACTGTTTAACAATGTGTTAATGAACCACAGGTTCAGTAAACGTTGAGCTTGACAAGGAACTATTAACGTAACTATTAACTGATGCAAATGTATCATCTTTAACTGAACAATTTGACTTAACTGAACTATTCAACGTATTTACAGTACGGATGTAGTATCTACTTTTTTCTCTAGGAATGGAAACATTCCTGACAATTCGGGGGGCCTCTACGCAATGTTTCTCGCTCAATAATTTTACCACGAGAAATTCTCCACTTACTTTTACCTGCCTCCCTGCGCCTTCTAAGTTCCATTCTGAGGTCACGTTCTCTAGTGCGCTATGTGTGAGGTCTGGCGATATATACACAGTCTGGTGAGCAATTATCTCAGACCTTTTTAGATTTTTGGCATTTTGTAAAATTTGCCTTTTCGATTCAATCGAGTCGACAGTCACAATTAAAAGTCCTCTGTTACCTACTCGAATACAATTATTGAGCTCTACCGTGCCCGTTATATTTAGACAATCATCCTCCAGTAAGCCCTTCAGGCTTGAAGCATGGGCTGATGCTGGGTCATTTGCATTAAACAATCCTGATATAGACAAATTAAACTTTCTACGTTCAATGTCCATAGCTTCATTCACGGCCCCAGAAATCATTTCATTAACCATATCCACGGTTCCCGAAACCATTGCAGTAACCCTATCCACATCAGCGGTTTGGTTCTGTTTGAGATATTCAACATCACTCTCAAGTTTTTTTAATTTTCAAGTCCACTGAACTTTCAAATTTTGAGATCTTAGATTGCATAGAACTGATAGCTTTCAATATATTCAAGGAATCACCTTCTCTGCAGCAAGTACACAGCCACACATAGGGAGCTTTTATTTTATCTAGTTCCTGGTAAAGGGCGTATTGTTGGTGGGAAATCCCTTCACAGTCATGGTGGAACCAGTTTTCACAGATCTTACATATCATGGCATCTTTAGTGCACGATTTCGAGCTAGATTTAAATTCATGTGTAGATACAATTGCACCTTTAATTTGTCCTGACCCTTTATTAGGTCTCGAAGGTGACTGCATTTGTTGTTCAGGTAGATAACCTCCACGCTGAGTCATGCTTTTACCATTACCCCTCCCACTCGCCATGTTTATCGGACGAACACGTGACAAATAAAATATGAGCTTTCTCTATAAATAACTCTCTAATTACAAATGGGCCTTATACTGTACAACTAGGGCAGCATATGTCGGGTATTTCCTCTGTAATTTGCAAAAAGTACATCAGTCCGATTTCTTATTTTCATTAATTTTCCTTTAGCACATTTTTTTTCTCGCACTCCACGTCACCGGAAGAGATATATTGTAAAAAAAAAAATGTGAATGTGTATGTTTTTGATTTTGTTTTTGTTTTTTAGATTATACACCTAATTCAAGTCATGCGTTCTTTCTTCAAATACTCAATCATCCTCTTACGAGGATACTTTGCAATTATTTTAAATTATCGATTTTCTGTGTCGGTCTCTATTTTTCTGATTTGAGTCTTTTTTATATGCATTTTATTATCTTGAGCAACTGCCATCAGTGTATTCAGTTTTGTAATAATACTACTCAAAATTTGCTAAGGATCACTTTTATTCTTCCATATAGTTTTATTAGACATTAATTCACAATAACGATATTAATTTCATGGATATTCAACATTTCCACAATTTGAATCACATGATCATACACTGCCCTAAATAATTTCATGTAAAACAGAAATAATGCTATTTATTTCAGCAAGAAATTTAGACTGCAAAAAAAAGTGATCCTTAGAAAATTTTGGGTAGTATAATTTATTAATTTCTACATGATCATACACTGCCCTAAATAATTTCATGTAAAACAGAAATAATGCTATTTATTTCAGCAAGAAATTTAGACTGCAAAAAAAAGTGATCCTTAGAAAATTTTGGGTAGTATAATTTATTAATTTCTTACTCAATTGTCGCATATGTAAATTTACCTTGCGTTGTGTAACACTATATTATACCGTAATAGGATTCCGTCTCAAAATAAGTATCAGGGGCGTCCGTGGCCGAGTGGTTAACGTCTCTGACTTGAAATCACTTGCCCCTCACCGCTGTAGGTTCGATCCCTCAGGGGCCTAGGAATCTTTATGTGAGGAAGCTATCCAGCTGGCTTGCGGAACGTCAGAAAATTGCCCGGAGGCTGGAAAGTCGCCACATGACCTTAGCTGTTGGTGCGACTATAAAATCCAATTCAATCAATCAATCAAAATAAGTATCTCTATTTGTCTTTTTGATTGTTAATACTTTTTGTTTGCGCTAGTTATTTTACAATCCCTATTTAGTGTTACAACTGCTACAAAATACCAACAAATATCGGTTGTTTAGAGGTTATCTTCGCTGAAGGACGCTGGTTCAAACCTCGCTCTAAGCTACAGGTCTACTTATGATATACATTCTGAATCCATCTATTTATCGACGTTATGTGTACGAAGGCTAGATCAAAATGTATAAGTTTATTATTATTAAAGTGTTTATTTATGCTCGCCCTACGGCACTAGGCCTTTTGGCGAGCTTTACGATCAATTGTTAGCTTAAATACCGACTAGGGGACGTGATATTAACTCTCATGAACAGCCTCAATAAAACCGAGTCTCTACTTTTCTCTCTTGTTTGTGTTTGTTGCTTCCAAGGGATCACCTTTTCAGTATTTATTGACATTCACACTAGCGTTTGTTTAGGCCGTAAAAAGTCGCCCCGACTACAAATCAGCAGTGTTATTACTTACTGTTCCTTTGGGATCATCAACATTCGTGTTATTACTTACTGTTCCTTTGGGATCATCAAGTCCAATATGTGTGGCTTTAAAGGAGAATACCGCTTAGCTATTGATCTACGTAGGGGGTGCTTTTACTTCAAACTCACGCTCATTAAAGACTTTGATGGGATGAACATATCAGTGTGGGTATACTACTCAATCAACACAGATCTCTCTGTTATATCGATATATCTCTTCAACGAGATTTGATGTAATGATAATCATTAAAGTCGTGTGGACAAATAGATACGTTGTTTGGTTAAAAACACTATTCTCTAATCATTTTCTCTAAACATATTTAGATTTTTATTTTGGAATATATTTATTACAACTTTATTTTAATCTCATGCATTTAAATACGAAATTGTGCACATCATTATTAGTAATATAGCATCTGTACATATTATATTATTACCTTCCCTCTGTTTGAGGGTGGATTTCTCGACTGAAACTCGTTAGTTAGTAAATATTTATGAAGGGCTGGAAACTGTTCTTTGATGTAATTTGCTAAAAATCCGTTGATACTTAGAGATTTGCCAAGATGAAGTTTGAAGACATTTCCAATAATTGCAACCCAGAGTTCAAAGCCTTTACCAGTATATGTTCTTATCGGGAATTGTTTAGGGTCTGAAGGTCTGGAGATGATTCTGAGAGTCTCAGGCGTCTGTGATACAGTGTAAAATTGGTGACCAGTACGAGTGTAGTATTCGAGAGATGATTGATCAAAGCAATTGGCGATTGCTACTCTTCTCATTCGCAACATCTCGTTCACTTCTTCGAAGCGTTAGCCCAAAGAAGGACTGGATTGACCGAGTTTTCACGATTACTACGTATCTATCCAAATACTAGTACATGTCATCTACGACGCTTGCTTATTTTCAAGACAAACGTCTTCATCAGTTCTTCTAAAAAAAATGTTTTTTACCGAGATTCTGGTATCGTTTCTGATTGGCGGATACAGACGCACCTGCTATCGAAGATATACAGAACGACAGAAAGAGTATAAATTAATAATAAACAAAGAGGGAAACTTTCTCATTATAACGACGAACTAAATGTGGATGGTCATAAATACCATAAATAAAAAAATATATATTACGGACATGTGTTTCCGGTTTTAATTTTTGTTTTCTGCACAAAGGGTGCTAGACGTCTGTATTTACAATCACAATCAAGCGTCGAAGATGATCAAGACTATCCGAAATATACCATCTGAAACGAGCACGTGTTGCAGTTGTTAACAATATGTACTACAATATAAACATTTCGATTACTTTTAATCGGAATCGCTGCATATCCTAACAAAATGCACTATAAACATTTCAATAAGTTTAATCGGAAACGATTATCTCTGAATAAATGTTAATTTGAACTTGCCACAGACGGTAGTTTGGTTAAGTGTCTGGCGTTCTGGGGCCTATTCGGAGAGTTCCAAGTGACTGTGATGCCATGTAGTAACCAGTACGAGGTATGGTGACCAGTATAATATTCGAGAGTTATCGTTCGTGGTGTATTGGCGAAAGCAATTTACGATTGTTGAAAAGATCACGTGTTACAGCTGTAAACTAAACGCACTACAAATATTTCAACTAGTTTTAATCGGAATCGTTGAATATGCTAACAAAATGCACCATAAACATTTCAATAAGTTTTAATCGGAATCGATTATCTTTAAATAAATGTTCCAATTGGAATGTACCTTTCAACTGTTGCCACGTATTCGCGTGATTGATATAAGTCGGTATGTCTGAATAGAAGAGATTGGAAAGAACACACACGATTGCATTTTAAATACTTTAACAGAAGTGTTTTGAAAACTTAGAACATGCATGCGGAACAATTTGAAAGGGACTCAATAGTCTGAGGAGGGTTGTGGTAAAGGGACACACTGAAATCTTGACGTTTTTATCAAGCATTTTAATTAGGACTCGATTTATTAATCCAGTATTTTGACTTTCAACAAGCTTGCATATAATTAAATTAAAATTTGAGTTTTCATTTTCTGTTCTTATTCTACCAAACCCATGAATAGTATTTGTGCAATATTAGATCTAGTTACAGTAAGTAATATGCAAAAAAAAATATTTGCTTTATACTAATCTTATAATTAATATTAATGATTGAACCATTGTAAGTTATATAGAAAACTAAAGGAATGCCGTCGGTTTTAAAAAATGCGTTTACCAATCAGATGGCTCTGAATAATACATTTATTCATGAAGAATTGTCTAGCTCTCTTCGCAGGTAAGAACGCGACCTATATAGAGACTATCGATAAATCTATGGTAAAGACTAAGTCGGATAGAGTCTAAGAAGATTAATCTTCACCATTAAGAAACCACGGTCGGTCGCTACTCTCCCTCCCTTTCGGTTTCTTAAAAGTGACGATTTCTCTTCATAATCTCTATCTATATCTTAAGATTACCACGTGTCCATTTAATGGGGTCGTATAATTATTGGTCAGTGTTATATTAGAACATTAATGATCTGTCCAGTGTCATTCTCTTACGGAGGTATACCGGCTTTCTTCGATCTTACGTGGAAATTTGTTGTAAGACTGAAACTCTTGGATTGTAATAGATCTATTTTAGCTTGCATATTATATTGTTATATGAATTTAATAACTAATGGACCTCGTTTAGCTTACATATTAGATTGTTATATGACTTTAATAACTAATAGACCTCGTTAAGCATACATATTATATTGTTATATGACTTTAATAACTAATAGACCTCGTTTAGCTTACATATTATATTGTTATATGACTTTAATAACTAATAGACCTCTTTTAGCTTGCATATTATATTGTTATATGACTGTAATTCTTGGATTGAATAGACCTCGTTTAGCTTACATATTATATTGTTATATGACTGAAACTCTGGGAGTGTAATATAACTCATTACGAGGTCCCACCTTAATTTCATTAAGCGAAGGTAACAGTTCTATTAGTCTGTTTTATAATGGAGATTTCGACAATAAAACACATTTAAAACATGCTTTAATGAAAAAATGAGATAACCTGTTTAAAATTACCTATTGAGTGTTTTAATTTTACAATATGCAAGCTTTTTAAGCCTAAATTAAGGTTTTATTTCATATCCCAGCCAACCCCATTTTCGCTTCATGGAGAAGGGGTTGGGTGGGGTATGAAAGTTAATACTCAGACCACGTAATGTCATTTAGCTTACATACTATATTGTTATATGACTGTAATTCTTGGATTGTAATAGACCTCGTTTAGCTTACGTATTAGATTGTTATATGACTTTAATAACTAATAGACCTCTTTTAGCTTACATATTATATTGTTATATGACTGTAATTTTTGGATTGTAATAGACCTCTTTTAGCTAACATATTATATTGTTATATGACTGAAACTCTGGGAGTGTAATAGACCTCGTTTAGCTTACATACTATATTGTTATATGACTTTAATAACTGATAGACCTCATTTAGCTTACATACTATATTGTTATATGACTTTAATAACTAATAGACCTCGTTTAGCTTACATACTATATTGTTATATGACTTTAATAACTAACAGACCTCGTTTAGTTAACATACTATATTATTATATAACTTTAATAACTGATAGACCTCGTTTAGCTTACATACTATATTGTTATATGACTTTAATAACTAACAGACCTCGTTTAGTTAACATACTATATTATTATATAACTTTAATAACTGATAGACCTCGTTTAGCTTACATACTATATTGTTATATGACTTTAATAACTAACAGACCTCGTTTAGTTAACATACTATATTATTATATAACTTTAATAACTGATAGACCTCGTTTAGCTTACATACTATATTGTTATATGACTTTAATAACTAATAGACCTCGTTTAGCTTACATACTATATTGTTATATGACTTTAATAACTAACAGACCTCGTTTAGTTAACATACTATATTATTATATAACTTTAATAACTGATTGACCTCGTTTAGCTTACAAACTATATTGTTATATGATTGACCTCGTTTAGCTTACATACTATATTGTTATATAACTTTAATAACTGATAGACCTCGTTTAGCTTACATACTATATTGTTATATGACTTTAATAACTGATAGACCTCGTTTAGCTTACATACTATAATGTTATATGACTTTAATAACTAATAGACCTCGTTTAGCTTACATACTATAATGTTATATGACTTTAATAACTGATAGACCTCGTTTAGCTTACATACTATATTGTTATATGACTTTAATAACTAATAGACCTCGTTTAGCTTACATACTATATTGTTATATGATTGACCTCGTTTAGCTTACATACTATATTGTTATATGACTTTAATAACTGATAGACCTCGTTTAGCTTACATACTATAGTGTTATATGACTTTAATAACTGATAGACCTCGTTTAGCTTACATACTATATTGTTATATGACTTTAATAACTAACAGACCTCGTTTAGCTTACATACTATATTGTTATATGACTTTAATAACTAATAGACTTCGTTTAGTTTACATACTATATTGTTATATGACTTTAATAACTAACAGACCTCGTTTAGTTTACATACTATATTGTTATATGACTTTAATAACTGATAGACCTCGTTTAGCTTACATACTATATTGTTATATGACTTTAATAACTGATAGACCTCGTTTAGCTTACATATTATATTGTTATATTACTTTAATAACTAATAGACCTCGTTTAGTTTACATACTATATTATTATATGACTTTAATAACTGATAGACCTCGTTTAGTTTACATATTATATTGTTATATTACTTTAATAACTAATAGACCTCGTTTAGCTTACATACTATATTGTTATATGACTTTAATAACTAATAGACCTCGTTTAGCTTACATACTATAATGTTATATGACTTTAATAACTAATAGACCTCGTTTAGTTGACATATTATATTGTTATATGACTTTAATAACTGATAGACCTCGTTTAGCTTACATACTATAATGTTATATGACTTTAATAACTAATAGACCTCGTTTAGTTGACATATTATATTGTTATATGACTTTAATAACTGATAGACCTCGTTTAGCTTACATACTATAATGTTATATGACTTTAATAACTAATAGACCTCGTTTAGTTGACATATTATATTGTTATATGACTTTAATAACTGATAGACCTCGTTTAGCTTACATACTATATTGTTATATGACTTTAATAACTAATAGACCTCGTTTAGCTTACATATTATATTGTTATATGACTTTAATAACTAATAGACCTCGTTTAGTTGACATATTATATTGTTATATGACTTTAATAACTGATAGACCTCGTTTAGCTTACATACTATATTGTTATATGACTTTAATAACTAATAGACCTCGTTTAGCTTACATACTATATTGTTATATGACTTTAATAACTAATAGACCTCGTTTAGTTGACATACTATATTGTTATATGACTTTAATAACTGATAGACCTCGTTTAGCTTACATACTATAATGTTATATGACTTTAATAACTAATAGACCTCGTTGAGTTGACATATTATATTGTTATATGACTTTAATAACTGATAGACCTCGTTTAGCTTACATACTATAATGTTATATGACTTTAATAACTAATAGACCTCGTTTAGTTGACATATTATATTGTTATATGACTTTAATAACTGATAGACCTCGTTTAGCTTACATACTATATTGTTATATGACTTTAATAACTAACAGACCTCGTTTAGTTTACATACTATATTGTTATATGACTTTAATAACTAACAGACCTCGTTTAGTTTACATATTATATTGTTATATGACTTTAATAACTAACAGACCTCGTTTAGTTTACATACTATATTGTTATATGACTTTAATAACTAACAGACCTCGTTTAGTTTACATACTATATTGTTATATGACTTTAATAACTAACAGACCTCGTTTAGTTTACATATTATATTGTTATATGACTTTAATAACTAACAGACCTCGTTTAGTTTACATACTATATTGTTATATGACTTTAATAACTAATAGACCTCGTTTAGCTTACATATTATATTGTTATATGACTGTAATTCTTAGATTGTAATAAACCTCGTTTAGTTTACATATTATATTGTTATATGACTTTAATAACTAATAGACCTCCTTTAGCTTACATACTATATTGTTATATGACTTAAATAACTAACAGACCTCCTTTAGCTTACATACTATATTGTTATATGACTTTAATAAATAATAGACCTCGTTTAGCTTACATACTATATTGTTATATGACTTAAATAACTAACAGACCTCCTTTAGCTTACATACTATATTGTTATATGACTTTAATAACTAATATACCTCGTTTAGTTTACATATTAGATTGTTATATGACTTTAATAAATAATAGACCTCGTTTAGCTTACCCCACGCGGCTGCTACGGCCACGGCGGCCCCAGTACCCAGCTTGGTTGTATGACTGTAATTCTTAGATTGTAATATACCTCGTTTAGCTTACATATTAGATTGTTATATGACTTTAACTAATAGACCTCGTTTAGCTTACATAACATATTGTTACATGACTTTAATATACATCTATTAGCTTACATATTATATTGTTATATGGCTGTAATTCCTGGATTGTAATATACCTCTTTTAGCTTACATATTAGATTGTTATATGACTGAAACTTTTGGATTGTAATATACCTCTATTAGCTTACATATTATATTGTTATAGACTGAAACTTTTGGATTGTAATATACCTCTATTAGCTTACATATTATATTGTTATAGACTGAAACTCTTTCACTTGGATTGTAATATACCTCTATTAGCTTACATATTATATTGTTATAGACTGAAACTCTTTCACTTGGATTGTAATATACCTCTATTAGCTTACATAATATATTGTTATAGACTGAAACTCTTGGATTGTAATATACCTCTATTAGCTTACATATTATATTGTTATAGACTGAAACTTTCGGATTGTAATATACCTCTATTAGCTTACATATTATATTGTTATAGACTGAAACTCTTTCAATTGGATTGTAATATACCTCTATTAGCTTACATATTATATTGTTATAGACTGAAACTCTTTCACTTGGATTGTAATATACCTCTATTAGCTTACATATTATATTGTTATAGACTGAAACTCTTTCACTTGGATTGTAATATACCTCTATTAGCTTACATAATATATTGTTATAGACTGAAACTCTTGGATTGTAATATACCTCTATTAGCTTACATATTATATTGTTATAGACTGAAACTTTTGGATTGTAATATACCTCTATTAGCTTACATATTATATTGTTATAGACTGAAACTCTTGGATTGTAATATACCTCTATTAGATTACATATTATTTTGTTATAGACTGAAACTCTTGGATTGTAATAAACCTCTGTTAGCTTACATATTATTTTTTTATATATATGTATATATATATATGAGTGTAATAGATCTATTTTAGCTTACATATACTGAACAAAAGTCCTAATTACTGACTTTTGTATCTTAACTAATTTTCTTATTTTAAACATATTTTAGAATAGTTTGTGATAAGTATTTTGTTTTAACCCATAGTTTGTAAAACTTTGATTTTTTGTTGAAATTGATACATCTTTTGAGAGTTACCCTCCCTTTATATGAAAACATGAAATGTGCTGATAAAACACATAACATTAATCGAATTCCGCTTAGAGTAAAGATATAAACTTCTTAAAGTTGGTATGAAATAAGATATAAAAAATACCCATAAAAACTTGACCCATTATTGCAGATTCTTCGTCTATAAGAAAATGAAACACGGATAGTCATAAAACACCTCCCTTTTAAATGAATATTGTTTAAAAATCAGCGTTAACATTACATATTTCGAAAATTTCTTTTTCAAAAGCATTTGTAGCGGTAATGCTAGTAAAATAGAGAATTCAAAATAATTTTAACTGGCATATTTTAGAATTAGGAACATCGAAAGCCGCACTAATTCGAAGAACTTAACAAAAATTCTACATACCCAGTTGTATAAGTGTTATTACTTATTTCTAAGAAAACACATCGACTTGAAAGCTTTAAATATTTTCATGCCATCAGAGTAGACGATTTACACTCGTTATTTTGAAGTTTAACCTCTAGTCAAGCGTAAAATACACAAAACAATGAGACTATTATTGACATATTCCTAGGTAGGATCAGGTGGGTACTTAAATTTTTTGGCTTTTATATTGGATTTTAATATGACTGATTGTAGTATGACTGGCTCTACTCAAGCTGGCACGTGGTTTAATTATCTACATATATATGATTTAGTTACATAAAATATAAACCCAATACACTCAGCAGAATGTTCTTTTTGTTTTGAGATATCTGTGCTAATTGGACACTTCAGTTTATAGGATCATCAAAGACGTGTGAAGCTGAAGAAGCAATTTTAAAGACATCTTAAGCAAGCAAGACGAAAAGGCATTGGCATACATTGCCGTCAGTCGAAATATGTTTTCATTGGTTCTGATGGAATTATGTCAATATGTCTGTTCGGTTTATGTAATGTTATATAAAATATGGCAGAAGGTATGTCGCTGTACACAAACCTACATTTCGGCGAATAGCTTTGAAGCGAATGTTCTTTTTACAAATCGCTCATCTTATAAGTAATACATACAACATATCATACACATCCCTGTCATTATGAATGTATCACACACAATAATATTCGCCTTTGAAGAAGGTGGCGAGGCATAGGTTGGTATCTCGTTGCGTCGGTGACGGCGACAGCGTCAACATTGCTGTTGACGTTTTGAGTTAAAAGTTGTATCCATTTTAATATATTTCAACATTACTTAAGGCGTAAATAAGCTTGCTAGAAGTTATATAAACCAGACTTGACCAACTCCCAACTCAATTTCGGATGACAAGCTTGCTAGAAGTTTTATACACCAGACTTGACCAACTCAGTCTCGGATAGCAAGCTTGCTAGAAGCTTTAAACCAGACTTGACCAACTCAGTCTCGGATAGCAAGCTTGCTAGAAGTTATATACACCCTACATGATCAACGTAAGCGCGGGTAGCAAACTTGCAGGAAGTTATACACACCAGACTTGACCAACTCAATCTCGGATAGCAAACGTGTTAGAAGTTATATACATCAGACTTATCAACTCAATTTCGGATAGCATGCTTTCTAGAAGTTATATACACCCGGCTTGACCAACTCAATCTCGGATAGCAAGCTTTCTAGAAGATATATACACCAGACTTGACCAACTCAGTCTCGGATAGAACGTTTCTAAAAGTTATATACAGAGACCAACTCAGTCTCTGATAGCAGAGTTCTATACGTTATATACACCAGACTGGACACCCACTCAATCTCGGATAGCAAGCTTTCTAGAAGATATATACGCCAGACTTGACCAACTCAGTCTCATTTCGCATGCTTGCTGAAGTTATATACACCGGATTTGATCAACTCAGTCTCGGATAACAAGCTGTCTAGAAGTTAATATAAACCAGATTTGACCAACTGTAACTCGAGCAGGACGCTAGAAGTTATATACACCAGACTTCTTGACCGACTCTATCTCGTGTAACAACCTTGCGTGACGTTATATACACCAGACTTGACCAACTCAAGCTCGTGTAACCTGACTAACTCAATCTCGTGTAACAACCTTGCTAGACGTTATATACACCAGACCTGACCATCTCAATCTAGTATAACAACCTTGCTAGACGTTCTTGAACAACGTATTCGCGGGTAGTACGCATTACACCAGACCTGACCAACTCAATCTCGCGTAACTACATCGTCATCGTACACCAAGTTTAACCTCCTTCTCGTGTAACAACCTTATATTATGATTTATCATGCAGATATGCACTTTTCTGCCAAATAAAGGGGTGACCTAATAAATTTTGCTTTAATAGGCAAGTTGACCAATAGAGCAAATAAATGCGGAATCCCTCGGCGTTTATTGTACGTAACGTTATCTGACGTCATGCACGAAACGTTGCCTGACGTCCTAAAACAAACAAAAAACAACAACATGGCGGCATCCTCGATAAGCGTAACATTCTGAGAAATTGGTAATAATAGTAATTCATACAAAAAATGTGGATAATCTACATGATAAATAGAATATTATGTCTGTGCCCTTTACTATCAAGTTTATTAGGCTCGGCACGAAAACGAAGAAAGGCTCGGTAGAGCCTCGCCATTATTCGTTTTCTAAGCCTCGCCTAATAAATTTGATATTAAAAGGCACTGACATAATATACTCTATGTATGGACGTTAGAAATGAAAATTAGAAAATTCCATATATTAAGACTGAACAAAACCGATTCATACAACACAAATCAATTATGCACTATTATCATGAAGCACGTGCCCGGCCGAGGCATACCAAATGGTACAAGTAGCTCCCTCGCTTGACGTTCATGTCACGTGTAAGATCAAGTTGTGCAAGGAAAGGACGCACGTGCAAAGAAAGGACGAAAATACCTTCTATTTATTAATTTAAAAAATTCCAGACTCAGGAAGATTCTTTCCTCAGCTGTTCTGCACAAGTCATCAGTAACAGGTAATTGAAATGGATAAATGTGTTATATTCATTTTTTATGCAGGAGTGTTACATTCCAGCTTGAAAAAAAATGAAAACCTAAGCAAAAATAAAAAGGAGCTTTTGTTTAGATCAAATGTGCGTTGCATTTTGCACAGCGTTTAATTTGTTTAATATTTGGGTTTGAAAATAAATACACCATTTAATGTGAATGTTTATAAGACCGTTTTTGTCATTATGGAAAAGGGTGATATCTCCAGATAACCGATATTTATTTTCTTACGATTGTTTTTGGATTCCTGTAAATTAGTGTTATTAACAATGTTCCCGTGTTATAAATCAAGAAAAATACACACTCATGTTTTTACATTATCTGATAAGTAAGTTAAGTAGAAGTTTCCCTATTTTTTTTTTTTTTTTTTTTTTAGAAACTATGATAAATTAGTATTCAGGAGAAATTAAGAATTCATTTTGTTGTCTCTCAGTGGAGATATTAGGCTGAAGCATTTCAGACTGGTTTGCGTGGTGTACAGTCAGGGTCATACAGCTTGGGCTGTTTCCATAAACAGTGTAGTAGTGTCACTGACATTCCCTTTCCTAGGTTCTACCCAGGAAAAGTGGGTGGTCTGTCTCCATCACAAAAAAAATCGACCGTCATATATAACCTTGCATATGTTGAAAATGACGTAAAAAAAAATACAAACAAACAAACAAACAAACAAACAAACAAACATTTAACTGAAAATAATACCCGTCAGAATAAATGGTGTACACTAACTACCTTATTTAAAGTTAGAGTATGACACACAGCTGAAATGGACATGCTACAAAGCAAATAGAGTATGGTCTCATCTCGTTGGTTGGTTTAAACACCTCGATGGGCTAGGGGTTGTTTTAAATACCTCGATGGGCTACGGCCATCTCGATGTTTAAATCAACCAACTCCATGATACCATACTATATCTATAACTTAAAGCTTGGACAAAAGTAGTGCTCCGGGCTATTGACCATGGCTTGAGAATATACGTTACACTCATTGCTATTAACAACATAACACTCATTGCTATGAGTAATGTACAACAACGTTACACACATTGCTATGAGTAATGTACAACAACGTTACACTCATTGCTATTAACAACGTTACACTCATTGTTATGAGTAATGTACAACAACGTTACACTCATTGCTATGTACAGCAACGTTACTCTCATTGCTATGTACAACACCGTTACACTCATTGCTATGTACAGCAACGTTACTCTCATTGCTATGTACAACACCGTTACACTCATTGCTATGTACAGCAACGTTACACTCATTGCTATTAACAACATAACACTCATTGCTATGTACAGCAACGTTACTCTCATTGCTATGTACAGCAACGTTACTCTCATTGCTATGTACAACACCGTTACACTCATTGCTATGTACAGCAACGTTACACTCATTGCTATGTACAGCAACGTTACACTCATTGCTATGTACAGCAACGTTACACTCATTGCTATGTACAGCAACGTTACACTCATTGCTATATGCAATGTTTAACAACGTTACACTCATTGCTATGTACAACAACGTTACACTTATTGCTATGTACAACAACGTTACACTCATTGCTATATGCAATGTTCAACAACGTTACACTCATTGCTATGTATAACAACGTTACACTTATTGCTATGTACAACAACGTTACACTCATTGCTATGTACAGTGTTCAACAACGTTACACTCATTGCTATGTACAACAACGTTACACTCATTGCTATGTACAACAACGTGACACTCATTGCTATGTACAACAACGTGACACTCATCGCTATGTACAACAACGTTACACTCATCGCTATGTACAACAACGTTACACTCATTGTTATGTACAACACCTGTGTATCTTATTTATTATGCTGAGAATCACAGTGCCATTAAATCGTGGCAATAGATTGCTCGGAAATTGAAATCGAAAAAAGCTACCTTACAAGAAGAAGAAAAAAATAAAGAAAAGTTTTTACTGTCATGAGATGCATTTCAAACAGTTTAGCTATATAATGACTATTGTTTGTATCGTTCAAGTGAGATACATGTACTCGCCTTACTGTCTTGCATATGCTTGATGACAATGAAGGGAAGGGCCGTAACTAGTGTTGTAAGAACTTGTGGCCCGACCCAATTGCACACCCTGTGGAAAATGATACAATAAAATATGTCAAATCAACAACACATAATTTCGAGCAAACGTCTGTAAAAGGACAAATTGGGAGTAAGACTCGTACTGTATCTATTACTATTATTATTATTATTATTGTATCCGCACTTTTCGAAGGAAAAGCGGATATATTGAGGTCGGTCCCGTCTGTCCGTCCGTCGGTTTTGCTCGTAACGTCCTTCATTAGTTGGAGTGTGTTGATATTTGGCACAGTGCTTGCTTAGGATGTGTATATAACAACGAAGGTTTCGAATATAGGGTTTGATCCAAGGGTCAGTGGTCAAGGTCAAAAAGTCAAATTCACCTAAATAAACATTAAACCCGTGATTTGCAATATCTTTATTGACAATTCTTACATATTATAAGTAATGTTATATCATGCAGACAATATGGAACAGTTCTGAGATGTAATGGATCCTCCTCCCCGAAGGAGAGGACTTCAGATCATATGGGGTCAGAATGCACTTTTATCGTTTCCTCTTAACCTAAACTCCTCCTACGTCAATTGAAAGAGGGTGTTCATATTTGACACAGTGGTTGATTATGATGTTTAGATGACGTCAAATGTTCGAATCCAGGGTCTGAACCCGGGGGAAGAGGTCAATGTCAAAAGACACAGCTTTCAAATTGTTAATGAAATTCCTTACATTAAATAATTATAATGATAAATATATATATATATATATACCATATGGAACAAGTTTTGTCATTTTATATACTGACCCTCCTCTCCAGGGAAGTGTATTTGTGGACATACGGGGTCTAATCATGCAAGTTTATTGTTTCCTCGAAGCCTAAACTCCTACTACATCAGTTGATGGACGGTGTTCATATTAAGTAGGGTTTTAAATTCAACCTAGTAAACGTGTTGAATTAAGGGTCTGACCCTTGGGGTGTAGAGGTCAAGGTCAAAAGGTCAAATCCACAAAAATGAACTTTTACAACTACCGTTTTCAAAATTGTTAATGAAATTTCCTAGCATTCTTCTCTTTCTTTTTTTGCTGTCTGAACTACTTCTACGCCAGTTAACGGAGGGTGTTAGCCAAGTTCGGATATTTGCGATGACCCAATTATTATTAGTCTCGCTTTGTTTTGACTCGAGCATATTCTAGCCTGGCAGCTAATGAAAGAAACAATTAAACACACTGGATGCCATTAGAGTGTTTGTTTTATTGAAGACAAAAACAACGTAATGTATAAATATAATATGTATATGTATATTTAAAGGTAAAAAAAGTAACAGAACAAGATAAATAATTGTATAAAATCACTGAGGAAGCACTAAAAATATAAGTATATATGCTGCGTTCTATGTTTGCGGGTATGGTAGATAATAAGGAAAACAAAAAAACTCGTTTCGTACACGACTATGCTAATTACGGCCTTTTTAACCGCCGCCAAATTTCAAATGTCGTCTGCTAAAATTCCGGTGCTATTGCATATGTAAAATGTTATGGGAAACTTTCTTACTGAGTGGCGAACAGCGAAAACCCTAATAAGCCCGCACGTTATGTTAAGGTTGATCTGGTTACATTGATCGTAAAAAATCGATGTTTTTGACTGGGGCAGCGGAAAGCTTTAGGCTTCCAAGAAACTCAGTATACCAACTAAATCTACTTACACGAAAAGTGAGACCGAATTCAACGGTTTTGAAATAGTGTAGGCATAAAACATCCAATTAAAGGCACGTGCTATGCATTCCACCTTTGCATGTGAAAGGAACTGTACCCATATTATATTATAATAAAAGATTATCTTTGGTAAAAAACATTATTTGTAACATCATCATTTTTGTTTTTATATAGGCCTAGCTCTACATATGTTGACATTATTTTCGACATTAAATGGGAAAAAAACAAAAAACTTAAAGAAATATAGAACTGAAGAACAGAAGAAAATTGCAAACGAAACGAAAACCATGACGTCAACGCGTAATTAGGATATGATTTTAATGAGATTTGTGTTTTCCTTTAATAAATGGAATGCCTTATAGTATGTCCTTTGTTGCACTATATACTGATCTATCATATCATATATTATACCATAACTGTATTGAAGTCGGATCGATCTTGATTAATTTTGCAAACGTTTTCCTAATTATGTCGATCGCTTGCACCAACTTAGAATGTATGACAGTCCTTTGACGTTCTTTGTTCCCAGCCAAATGTCTGATTCCATTTAAAATCCGAAAACAAATCCCTACTGTACATATTGTCTCAAGTAATTTCGATAAGTTGTTCATTTCTTTTATTGACCATTCACGGTTTCCGTTCCACCTAATCTTGTACTTATGAATGTACTTTTATATTTGTGCCATCCGATGCCAGAACACATTTGGCTAATGACGCTCAAAACTAGAAAACCAATTTTTAAAACCTCAATCGCTGAGCGTAAATCTTCACGGTTTTGAGCTTATTGCATATTTGAGTATAACCTATAATGTGGAATACCCGGATGAGCTCGTCTATGGTGGCTAGAGGTCCTTTGTGAGACTTCCAGAAGAGCATACAGTTGTAAACGCGCTCTTGCAGTTTATCCTTCCCAGCGTACGTCTGCTCGATCTCGCTGATCTTGTCTTCTGGTAACTTGAATTTCTTCATCAGGTATCTCAATTCGTTCTTGTTTAACGACACCTTTACGACATCGAACATTTTCATAAGCAATAGCTCTGTAATGAGAAAGGGAAATACAATGAACAGGAAGCTCAAAATGGGGCTAAGAAGTCTCCTGGTCAACATGGCTCTAAGAAAAATACGGCATTTTTGCTTGACTAAAAGAAACTGTGTTGTTTTTATTTTCAGAATATATCATTAAAACGAGATATTTGAGAGCATACAAAATAAACAAGTTTTTTCTGAGTCATTCTTATGTTCACCACATACTGTAAATGCTCGTTTATGTAATGTGGGGAACTAGAAATGCTATACGACACTGAGTTCTATAGATCCAAGTAAGTTTGGTTGGTGTAGTCCATTAACAGCCACCATCTTGTTTCAAGAGTCTCAACAACAGCAAAAATATATTTCTGAAATTGCACCAGCCAATAACCATTAAAACCATTTTTTATTTAGCGAAGAATTTAAAATACTTTACATTTATCTGTACAACGATGTAAAAGTATGTGTTGCCGTGTCAACACACTTGAATAATTGTCGCCGCCGACGTAGAAAAAACAGAGCCATAACATGTCGGTCGATTATGCTCCCGTTCAAGCTTAATTATTATGGTGCACGTTTTGGTAAAGTCAGCCACTGCTGGTTTAAGCAATATTTATAGCATAATTTTTCGAGTATATGCGGCCCGAGAGTGCAGTATAAATCGCATAGGCCGCAGGCCCGAGAGTGCAGTATAAATCGCATACGAGAAAAATATGCTATACATGTTTTGTACCTTAGCCATTTATCCAACTACGCATGTGCAAGAAGTTTTAGGGCGTTGCAGTTTTCTGTAAAAATAACAGCTAGATCCAATCAAGAAATAGCATTATCACGCGGCATGAGCCTGACCCATGTTTTGATTATCGCCGCCGACGTAGAAAAACAGAGCCATAACATATCGTAACAAAACAGGTCTGTCATAATAGTCTTATAAATCATGGCTTTTCCATAAATATAATGCGCACTTAACTGCTTAATAGAACTGTAGCTGTAAGAACTTATTGAAGTACTTTAATTGACACACTGTTATTGTTGTTTGATGCCTTTCTAATTAGATGTTTACTTATGTTAATTGTGTTGTATAAATCAGAATTAAGCTTTTGTTATTTTATAACTTCATTTATATGCAAATTATTATGTGATTACTATGCCAGTGATGGCCCATGATCGGAAATAAAAGATATTATATTCTATCGGTCGATTATACTCCTATTCTAGATCATTATGGTGCACGTTTGGGTAAAGTCAGCCACTGCTGAAGATATTTAGTAAACAAAATTAAAATTCAGTTAGGTTGGCAACAACATAATGTAAAGAAATGATCTCTTGTTCTCAGCCAAACTCACCCAGCATATATATCGTACAATTATGGTCAAGTATCATTTACTTATTTTAAAGTTATTGCCTAAATTCACTTATATTACGCTGCGTCGAAAGCTTTTTCGCCTCTCGCCGCTGCGGGTTCGAATCCCACTTGGAACTCGACTTGTCAAGTGAGAAAGTGTCGATTCTTACGGATGGTGGGAGGTATACGGTACTGGATCTACCCCGGAAAAATGTTTGTGCCTGTCTCGACCATCATATATGGTTTAACATATATGCTAAAAATGACGTAAAACACCATTCAAACAAACACTCATTTTACTAATTGTAATAACTCAGTAATGAATGTGCTATTGTTCTCAGTGTCGGACTTATCGAAGAAATGATTAAAACAGATTTCATGACATTTTATGAAACCCTATTTTATCGCTTAGACAAGAATGTGCTTACGGGATGATGGCCGACGATGGACAACGCGCTATCGCACAAGCTCGCGCCTGGCCTATGACCAACAGAGCTTACAATTTAGTATTTCATCGCAAATTGTAATTGATACTAAACCCTATTCGTTTCAGACGGTGCCTTTGCGAGTAATTAAGTTTATTTAACGAGGTTCATATTATGTTTTATACAAAACGAACACATATGACATCATTTGTTTGAGTCATTCTCTAAAACAAGGAGTACCTTGTGAAATTCACATTTCACATTTTACAAGAATCTTGCGAAAAATTAATTTGTAAAAGATTGACGTGAACTGGTAACTGGTTACCAACTTACCTTCTCTTTCCAGTGCTCGTTTAATGAACCGGCCTATTGGCTGTACGACGCCGCTTACACAAACGTCCATGGGCGGGGTTCGAAGCGGATTTCCGTGGAGACGAAGCTCTTTCAAACCTGTAAGCTTATCGAAATTCTCCGGAAGTGACGTCAGTTGGTTGTCGTTGAGATGCAGCACTTTCAATCCTGCCATGTCGCAGATGCTCCTGGGAAGCGTGTGAATTTCATTGTGGTCAGCAATCAATGATACGATGTTTCTCATTCCACTTATGGTGTTTGGCAGGGTACGGAGTGTATTATTGGATACAATGAGATGACGTATATTCGCAAACTCAATCTCATTGGGTAAAGCCGGAACCTTGTGGCCTTCTGATTGGTCGAACTTCAGACGGTCAAGATTGGGTACTGAAATAACTGTTTTCGGAAATTCGAGAAATAAATTGTTCGAAAGGTTCATTTCTACGAGAGACTTCAATTCCGACACTGACTCCGGAATGTCTTCGAGGCTGTTGTTGGACATGTCTATCATTTGGAGCTGAGGCAATCCACACAATTCGATCGTGAACTTATCCACCTTATTTCTACTTATGTTCAGTACAGCGAGTCTCTCGATCAAAGAGATCTCGTTCGGAATTACTGATATCTTGTTGCATTGAAGGTCCAAAACTTCCAAATGCTTCAGTTTGCAAACTTGCTGTGGGAACACACTTAATTCGTTTTTACTCAAGTTCAACTGTCGGAGTTTTACGAGCTCGCCAAAATTGCCAGGCAGTGACGTCAGTTCGTTACCATCGACGGAGAACAGTTGTAGCTCCATCAACGAACCAACGGCATCCGGCAGTTTTCTGAACTTATTGTCGGACAGTATGAGCGTGTGCATGCGCTTCATATTTTCTAGTTCGACCGGAAGTTCTGATATGTTGTTTTTCAAGAGGCTAAGAACCTCGATATTTGAACACCAAAACAGATCCTCTGGGACTTTTTCCAGGCAATTGCTTCCGAGATACACTTCCTTCAGCTCCGATAAGTTGGAGATATTTTGAGGCAAAGCTTTCAGTTTATTGTTCTCTAAACCGACGACTTCGAGCTTTCTCAATTCACAAAATTTGTCTGGTAAATATTCCAGAAGATTACCGTTCAGTCCTAGAACCGTTAGGTTTATAAGGTTCTGAATTTCTGGTTGAATCTGTTCAAGCCTGTTGCCACTAAGGGCGAGCTCCTTAAGCGTTTCCAGCCAGAAGACTTGCACGGGAATGAACTCGAAGTCGTTGTCGTCAAGGAGCAGTTGGTCAAGGCACACCAAGTTCTCTAGTTCCCTAGGTAGGTTTGTCATATGATTTCCAGATAGACCGAGCCGTTTAAGCCCCTCGATTCTACATACTTCCGGTGTCAAAAAGTCCAGTTCGTTTCTCTCCAAGCCTAAAATTTCGAGATCCTGAAGATTTGCGATTTCATCTGGTATATCCTTTATTCTGTTTTCATTCAACATAAGACAGCGGAGGTTGCTAAGGTAGCCAATTTGTGATGGTATCTCAGATATTCGATTTCCACTGGCGAGAAGTTGGGTCAGATTAGGAAAGCCAGATATGTCGGACGGAAGTTCTTCTATATCGTTATTTGCGATGTCGAGCAGTTCAAGTCGAGAGAGAGCAAAGAGGTTTGAATTCAGATGTGTCAGCTTGTTCCCAGATAACACTAAAACCTCCAGATTTTCCAGTGCTATAATGCCGTCAGGTATGTCTGTGATATTGTTCTCAGCCAAAAGAAGTGTGCTCAGTGCTTCGACTTGAAATGCACCCATGGGAACCGTTTGTAATGACTGCTCATTTAGGTCAAGAACTAATTTCTTCCCGTCGGCGTAAACATTTCCTGTTATGTCTACCTCTTCCTGAATCGGCGGAAATTCCTCCGCGACTTCTTCATAGTCTTGATTGTCGTTCATTGTCTAAAAATAAATAACATGACCATTATGTATTACGTGACGTCAGTTTATAAAAGTGGAGTATAACTAGCCCACCGGTATCATTAGTATACTGCGTGTTCATTCATATATATATGATCGTCTCTAGCCATTGTTCTGCAAAGATAGAGCGAGTGCGATTCCCGGTACATAAACAATTATATCGGCTGTTGTTGAGAACTTAACTCGCGGATGACGCCGAGGCTCAAATAAGTCTAAACAAAGACTGAGCAAGATTAAATTACTCTAATAGTTTTCTTTAAACGAACGATATTTATTAATGTGTTTATTTTAGTTCTCGCTAAGCGTCTATTGCATTTACGCGAGCGCAACCGTGGTCGAGGGGTTCAAGGCGATGGGTTTGAAACCCTCTCGTCTCTCACCTGTTGTGAGCTCGATTGTTAAGTGAGAAAGTGTCGATTCTTGCGGATGGCGATCGCCTCCGTGGTCGAGGGGTTCAAGACAATAAGTTTGAAACCTTCTCGCCTCTCGCCCACTGTGAGCTCGATTTGTTAAGTGAGAAAGTGTCGATTCTTACGGATGGCGGGAGGTATACAGTACTGGTTCCACCCAAGAATAAGAGTGTGGCCCGCCTTCAACACAAACAAAAACAACCGTCATGCATAGCCCAAAATGTGCTGGAAAATGACGTTAAACACCAAAACAAACAGCATTTCCGCGAAATCCACTATTAAGATAACTAAACACGTGTTGCCCTTTAAAATCCAATTATAACGCATGATAACAATGGTGATTAGAATCTCATAGAATGTAATAAATACACCGGATGTTCACACTCAATATTTCGTTTTCATCGCATATTGTTAACTAAGATATAAAGTCGTTGTTTCTTAAAAAGATAAAAAAAAACGTATTATGAAAGTGTAATATGTCTTGTTAGAAGTGATACTACTATCTAGTTGATTAATGTATGATAATGTAATTTATGTGCGGTCTCGCTGAACTCGAAGAGTTAACACTCTCTTGTACGGTGTTCCGTTGTTTACGCATTTTAGGGGTATTAGAATAGAAATAGAACATCGTTTACGGTGAATTATCGTATAATAAAACAAAATTGCATCGCGTGTTAAACAGCAATAATATCCAATAATAATGAAACTTAATATGCACATAATACTGGTATAGTCTAGATCAGGGTGGCGCAACCACGTGACTTTTTGACCGGAAGTGTAATTAAAATACGTGTTTGCTTCATAACTTTCTTAATCTTTATCGAATTTTATTCAACTAAAGTGCACATACCCCTCCAAAGTGAGCCCTTTCCTCGCAAATGGTAATTTGATTTATCTAGCACTTTCTGAGATTATCCCTCCCAAAGTCTTGGAAACGAAATAAATATATAACCGTGTACATTTTGAGAGGGTTAAGCTAAGATTCCATATACGCGGTTTGCGGCATGCGAATGCGACAAAAAATGGAAATCATGTAGACGCACGATCTTGATTCCATATGTCCGGCTGCGAATGTGGTTTGTCATGCGGCTGCGTACATGGAGCGATCGGTGCGAATGCGTACATTCCATTTTTTGTCGCATTCGCATGCCGCATACCGCGTATATGGAATATTAGCTTTAATCTCAAAAAGTACTGAATGAACCGAATTGCCTTTTGTGGCGGAGGAAAGAGCTCACATTGTATGGGTATGTGCGCTTTATTTGAACAAAATTCGTTAAATATTAAGGTAATTATGAAGAAAATCCCACCCAGAATCGAGCGTTTCGTTTACTTTTATTTTTGCCGAGAAACCGATCAAAAGTCACGTGGTTTCGCCACCAACAATGATGTTTTTTAATTTGCTCACTTGATTTAGTGGGTGGTACAGCGCGGGCCTACGGTGCCGTGTTACTATATAATATTTGTTTGGAAATAACAGTGCAGCGTTAACTCATGATTTATTTTTTAAATAATTTAAAACCCTACACGATATACAATTGTATTTAAAATAAATACTCAACGGACTAAGAAAACAGTCATTGTTTGTTCTATAAAACACACACACACACACACACACACACACACACACACACGTCAATAATACAAAAAAGCACACCCAAATAATGGCACCTGAACAGTTTGCTATTGAGTCTTATTGTTTTATAACGACAACTTGCTATAGTTTGCATACGTGAGTATTGGTTTGTTTGTTTGGTGGTTAACGTCATTTTTCAGTTGAAATGGACAAATATGTCATTGTAGTGTCAGAGTGTGAAATGGACCATATGCCAGTGTAGTGAGCATGATATGGACAGTAGAGGGTAGTATGGACAATATGCCAGTGTAGTGAGCGTGATATGGACAGTAGAGGGTAGTATGGACAATATGCCAGTGTAGTGAGCGTGATATGGACAGTAGAGGGTAGTATGGGCAATATGCCAGTGTAGTGAGCGTGATATGGACAGTAGAGGTATGCCAGTGTAGTGAGCGTGATATGGACAGTAGAGGGTAGTATGGACAATATGCCAGTGTAGTGAGCGTGATATGGACAGTAGAGGGTAGTATGGACAATATGCCAGTGCAGTGAGCGTGATATGGACAGTAGAGGGTAGTATGGGCAATATGCCAGTGCAGTGAGCGTGATATGGACAGTAGAGGGTAGTATGGACAATATGCCAGTGTAGTGAGCGTGATATGGACAGTAGAGGGTAGTATGGACAATATGCCAGTGCAGTGAGCGTGATATGGACAGTAGAGGGTAGTATGGGCAATATGCCAGTGCAGTGAGCGTGATATGGACAGTAGAGGGTAGTATGGACAATATGCCAGTGTAGTGAGCGTGATATGGACAGTAGAGGGTAGTATGGACAATATGCCAGTGCAGTGAGCGTGACATGGACAGTAGAGGGTAGTATGGGCAATATGCCAGTGTAGTGAGCGTGATATGGACAGTAGAGGTATGTCAGTGTAGTGAGCGTGATATGGACAGTAGGGGGTAGTATGGACAATATGCCAGTGTAGTGAGCGTGATATGGACAGTAGAGGGTAGTATGGACAATATGCCAGTGTAGTGAGCGTGATATGGACAGTAGAGGTATGTCAGTGTAGTGAGCGTGATATGGACAGTAGGGGGTAGTATGGACAATATGCCAGTGTAGTGAGCGTGATATGGGCAGTAGAGGATAGTATGGACAATATGCCAGTGTAGTGAGCGTGATATGGACAGTAGAGGTATGTCAGTGTAGTGAGCGTGATATGGACAGTAGGGGGTAGTATGGACAATATGCCAGTGTAGTGAGCGTGATATGGACAGTAGAGGTATGTCAGTGTAGTGAGCGTGATATGGACAGTAGGGGGTAGTATGGACAATATGCCAGTGTAGTGAGCGTGATATGGACAGTAGAGGTATGTCAGTGTAGTGAGCGTGATATGGACAGTAGAGGGTAGTATGGACAATATGCCAGTGTAGTGAGCGTGATATGGGCAGTAGAGGGTAGTATGGACAATATGCCAGTGTAGTGAGCGTGATATGGACAGTAGAGGTATGTCAGTGTAGTGAGCGTGATATGGACAGTAGGGGGTAGTATGGACAATATGCCAGTGTAGTGAGCGTGATATGGGCAGTAGGGGGTAGTATGGACAATATGCCAGTGTAGTGAGCGTGATATGGGCAGTAGAGGGTAGTATGGACAATATGCCAGTGTAGTGAGCGTGATATGGACAGTAGAGGTATGTCAGTGTAGTGAGCGTGATATGGACAGTAGAGGTTAGTATGGACAATATGCCAGTGTAGTGAGCGTGATATGGACAGTAGAGGTATGTCAGTGTAGTGAGCGTGATATGGACAGTAGGGGTAGTATTGACAATATGCCAGTGTAGTGAGCGTGATATGGGCAGTAGAGGGTAGTATGGATAATATGCCAGTGTAGTGAGCGTGATATGGACAGTAGAGGTATGTCAGTGTAGTGAGCGTGATATGGACAGTAGAGGGTAGTATGGACAATATGCCAGTGTAGTGAGCGTGATATGGACAGTAGAGGGTAGTATGGACAATATGCCAGTGTAGTGAGCGTGATATGGACAGTAGAGTGTAGTATGGACAATATGCCAGTGTAGTGAGCGTGATATGGGCAGTAGAGGGTAGTATGGACAATATGCCAGTGCAGTGCGCGTGATATGGACAGTAGAGGGTAGTATGGATAATATGCCAGTGCAGTGAGCGTGATATGGACAGTAGAGGGTAGTATGGACAATATGCCAGTGTAGTGAACGTGATATGGACAGTAGAGGGTAGTATGGATAATATGCCAGTGTAGTGAGCGTGATATGGACAGTAGAGGGTAGTATGGATAATATGCCAGTGCAGTGAGCGTGATATGGACAGTAGAGGGTAGTATGGATAATATGCCAGTGCAGTGAGCGTGATATGGACAGTAGAGGGTAGTATGGACAATATGCCAGTGCAGTGCGCGTGATATGGACAGTAGAGGGTAGTATGGATAATATGCCAGTGCAGTGAGCGTGATATGGACAGTAGAGGGTAGTATGGACAATATGCCAGTGTAGTGAACGTGATATGGACAGTAGAGGGTAGTATGGACAATATGCCAGTGTAGTGAGCGTGATATGGACAGTAGAGGGTAGTATGGATAATATGCCAGTGTAGTGAGCGTGATATGGACAGTAGAGGGTAGTATGGATAATATGCCAGTGCAGTGAGCGTGATATGGACAGTAGAGGGTAGTATGGATAATATGCCAGTGCAGTGAGCGTGATATGGACAGTAGAGGTATGCCAGTGCAGTGAGCGTGATATGGACAGTAGAGGGTAGTATGGATAATATGCCAGTGCAGTGAGCGTGATATGGACAGTAGAGGTATGCCAGTGCAGTGAGCGTGATATGGACAGTAGAGGGTAGTATGGACAATATGCCAGTGCAGTGAGCGTGATATGGACAGTAGAGGGTAGTATGGATAATATGCCAGTGCAGTGAGCGTGATATGGACAGTAGAGGGTAGTATGGGCAATATGCCAGTGTAGTGAGCGTGATATGGACAGTAGAGGTATGCCAGTGCAGTGAGCGTGATATGGACAGTAGAGGGTAGTATGGATAATATGCCAGTGCAGTGAGCGTGATATGGACAGTAGAGGGTAGTATGGATAATATGTCAGTGTAGTGAGCGTGATATGGACAGTAGAGGGTAGTATGGGCAATATGCCAGTGTAGTGAGCGTGATATGGACAGTAGAGGGTAGTATGGACAATATGCCAGTGTAGTGAGCGTGATATGGACAGTATGCCAGTATATTGAGGGTAGTATGGACAATATGCCAGTATAGTGAGCGTGATATGGACAGTATGCCAGTCCAGTGAGGATGACATGGACAATATGCCAGTGTAGTGAGCCTGATATGGACAGTAGAGGGTAGTATGGACAATATGCCTGTGTATGAACGTGATATGCCAGTATGCCGGTCTAGTGAGGATGACATGGGCAATAGGCAAATGTAGTGAGCGTGATATGGACAGTGTAGTACATCCATGCGTGCTATGGACAATCTGGCATTGCAATAAGGGTGAGAGGGATGTGTATAAACGTGATATCGACACTTTGCCAGTGAGTGAATGTTATGTGGCCAATATACCAACGTTGCAATAGTGAGAGAAACATTACTCGATCCAGTCGTGTGTGGGCGAGGTGGACAATGCGCTTAATGAGATGAGAGATCAATCGGCAGTGACACGGACAATACGTTATTGCAATAAGGGTCAATACATTGACACAGCAAAATAGAACGAAATAATTTTGCCATAATCAAGTAATGGCGTGAATTAATATAATCATTATTGGACTACAAGCCAGTAACGTTTAGAAACGATTGCCTGTGTGTGTTGCTCGGCACAGTATAACTATTTACATTCATTCCACAATCGTACAGTAAACTTGTTTGAGACTTAATCGTTCAACATTCTTCATCTTTCGTCCGTTTTTGCGCACAATATTACCTATTTATGTGTCGACTTGCCATATAACACCATTCATTCATTAATCGTTCAACAAGAATCAGCAAGGCGGATATTTGTTTTTTCGATGAACAACTAACTTATCAATATGAGACGACGTTTAAGTATTGATCTCGGTATTCCGCTAAGTGATCACAATAAAACAGCAACGGTTATCCGAAGATTTATGTTGGTGCATTTCAATATTTGAGATATACTTAAGATTTATGACGTATATTTACTGAAAGGGACTCTTTGTAATCTAAGTAGATATTCGTTATGGAGAAAGAGTGTATGTTTAATCATCTATTTAATATACTTTCGAAAGAGAGATATTTGCTATAACACGTTGAGTTTTTTTTTAATGCCCAAGATACAACATATAACCAAAGTTTGAAGTCTCTAGTCCATACTGTTCCTGAGAAAGCGGCCTCAACTGAAAATGTTAATGTATCCTAAACGCAAAAGTTGAATGTAAAAGTTATATGTCACACCCACATGTGTTATGTCACGTTGAGATGTACTACCCAATATATAAACTAACCTAAAGTCTCTACTGCATACAGTTTCTGAGAAACATAATCACTGAGACTTGAAACATTGACGCCGTCGTGCCGTCGTCGACCAAAAAGTAACACGTGTTTTTTCTTCGAAAAAAGTGACGTCGTGTAATGTTTCGTTACGTCATCGTGGCTAGGAATGAAACAGAGATAAAAAAAAAAACGCAGGCGCGAAGCCAGGTATTTGCTCGGAAGTCGGAACCCTTCCATTTTTTCCTGGTATAGTGTTTAAAAGGCTTAAGCCAAGTAAACCCGGACACCTTTCGCCGCTCAAATCAGTAAATATGTGTATTGTTCGCAGTTTGTAGTTATAATTCGATAACATCGCAAAAAATAAAAAACAATCCTTAAATAGTAAATAATAGTATTTAATGACACATGTCATGATATTTTAAAAGCACTAGACATACTGACATAGAAATCGAACCGTTTCAAAAGTGATAGATTTCTTTTTATTGCATAAATGCCCACTCTCGTTTGTATAGTTATTGTTTATTTTCTGTATTTTACACTCTTTTTTTTTTTTCATGATTCATATACTTCACCGCCCTCTTACGAGTTTACTGCGGTAATAATGATACCATTAAATACAGCTCTTTTTAACGGTGGACTAAATGTCTGGCATGTATAGTTTCTTGCGCTCGGTACTTGAATCAGGGGTTTTATACTGTACTATATAAAAAAGTTTGGTTGGTGTGTAATACTATATAGATCTTTACTATATGCAACATTTTAACAGAGCCGGTCGGTATATTTTTTACTTTAATCGGCTCAAGTAAGTTGTACCTTTTAAACGTTAATGCTCACTTAGTAATGCGTCAGTGCCATTACATTGGATAGCTCTAAAAACCAATATTAAACCTAAGTCACTTGTAAATTATACTTACTCTTTAATCCGCCGGGTTTAGAATTTAAAAGTTAAATCTTTGTACAGGTAAATATACATTTCACTGTATAACATATCGCAAGACTATTGAACGCATGCATTGGACTGTATATATGTAGACCAATATGTGCAGTATATTTTCGATATAGAACTATAGAAAAGTTGACATATAGTGTTACTCCATGTGGTGGTATATAAACGTTCACCTATGTATTCATCTGGTTACGATTTGCGTGTTTTACTGTGCATACAACGAATTTAATAGTGTATCAAACTAATCCGAGCCTTCTCTGACCGTACCAGCCCTTTTTTACGATTTTTTAAATATTTCTTCTGGCTGTGTACGGTCAGAGGGTCTCCTCACCCGCGAGGGATACCAAGCGGCAGTGATAGAACTACAAATTTATTGATTGTAGTTACCCCCTCCCTACCCCCTCCCCCAGCCCCAACAAACATTTATGTTTTGAAGTACCGAAATATTTCCAATATCCGATACAACTTTAATAAGCTTAATAAAAAAACACATAGATTTCGGTTCAGAGAGGTAAATAAATATATTGAGAACCGTTTTATATCATAACTTCACTTAAAACCAAGCTGGTGGCCCATAGCTCCTCGCCCGCTGGAGATCCCCGTGTAATTACTATAGGAGTTTCTCTGACCGTACAGAAGAAATATCGAAATCGTAAATAAGGGCTTGTACGGTCAGAGAAGGCTCGGATTAGTATCAAACGCGAACTTGAAGAGCATTCCTATCATACTCAGTCATAAATTATTTATAACGTTACAGTATAGACTGTTGACATATACCTATATCATGTTACTGACAGTAGGGTACATGTCACATGTGTAAAGTTTATCACTGAATACGATTAGCCGATTATTTTGAGATATATCTAGATCTAATAAAATGCAGGCATCCGTGTAAAGAGATACACTACATAGATCTATCATAACTTTTTTTTACACGACTTCAAAGTAAACAAGGTAAATGTTGATTACCTTTCTAAGAATCAGAATATATATATTGTAGATCTACTGTAAGTTCATGCAGATCCCCACTAATTAAGGCAGTTAATTGAAGGTAAACATTAACTTTTGTTAAAACTCCTATTTTTAATTTGACATACACATTGATTTCTTATTCTTACCTTCAACGGATATAGTAAACAGTTGGGGAAAAATCCAATTAAAACGAAATTGGTATCATGATCATTTTTGACAGGCACCCGTCACATAGGACGCGTTTGTTGCCAAGTACGAGTTTAAGTCGCGCGCCAAGCGTGGTATCCGCGAGAGGTGGGAGTTGAAGCACGCATGCGTAATGAAACAGGAAATAGAATAGTCAACAACACGGCAAATTTCCTGAAATAAAAATGAAAATGATAGTTTCAAGCGAATTTATCCTTATTTAGGACAAAGCATCAAAATACATAGTAAGATAATATCTTGATGTGCAGACATAGACATTTTTAAGATTGTCATACCTATTAAGCTAGCCATGAATTGTTACCGAGAAAGTGAAATGAGTACCTCCCCCACCCAGTTTCACTTTGACCTGAAGAATTGAAGTTCCAGGATAATAGGATACACCTACCATTGTTACGCTTATTACCGCCATGTCACATGTGAAATATTTAGTCACATATAGAGTGTGTTTTTGCTAATTCCCCAGTCTGTACAACGGTAAATCAACAAATGTTGGACTGTCTTCATTAAAGTGATTGATCCTGTTGTTATGAATTAGCATAGACTGTCATGCCCCATAGAGCCTATCCGTGGACGATGGGTGAATATCGTTGCATTGTAAACCTTCTTGGTTCTCTTCGCTGTGTGTTCGAATCCACTGGGAGCTCAACTTGTATTTCAGGAAGTGTTGATTCTTATGGATGGCGGGATGTGTACAGTACTGGTTCTACCCAGGAAAAGTGGGTGGTCTGCCTCCACCATAGAAAAATTGACCATCATATATAACCTTATATATACATGTGTTGAAAACGACGTAAGACACCAAACAAACAAACATGAATTAGCAGAGAAACTGCAAAGGTACAAAGATACATGTTGAAACGATTGTACCAACTACCCACCTAAAATTATTTCATCCTCGGCCATTTCTTTGTCATAAATTATTTTCCTCACTTATCCTGGCAAGTACCTGTAATTTGTAATGCTGCCAACCAGCAGAACGCCCAGCATCGCCTTGCCTTGGTACGTCCTGACATGCCTTGTAAAGAAAGTATCTCACAGGGACTCCTGCTTCTGAAATCTGGTGTCATTCCCATACAACAGGAGTACCTTACATTTATACAGGTTTCCAAATTTAATTTTTTGGATATGGTTTATGAAATTTATATAAAAGCAACATGTTCTTACTTGTCATAAAACAGCCAATTGAATTCTGTTTTCTTGCGCCTTCCATGCCATATTGGCGATATGCTATTTCATCCCTTGGAAATCATGGTGACAGGCGGTTTCATGTCTTTAAGAAATCTTCTCATAATAACAAAGTGGCGATCAGCTCTTTGACAGTTGCTCTTATTATGGTTTTATCCTCACTCAAAAACTAGCCTATAGAAATACCATTAACAGTGGGTACTTTTGTTTTGCTCAGTATAGATCATTACAAAGCAGTGGGGCCAGTTCATAGCCCTGCCCCATCCCTGCAGCAATTATGGTTTGACGTTGTATTTATTTTATTGCAGTGAGATGAGTAGTATGAAGGATAATAAGGATGTTGCCTGCTACTTCATCACCAAACACTCATGGAAGGGAAAGTAAGTATACATCTTAATTATTGTAAATGTTTTTAACCCAGCAAATACAGTTTGGGGGTGTATACTGGTTTCACAGCTTGGGGTGTATACTGGTTTCAGTCTGCATAGACATTACCTTGTTGGCACAAACAAATGTCCTCATTAGGGAAGCGTGTTATTTGTACATGGCTATTTTTGGGAACTTATGTGGCAAAGAAATACCAAGAATAGCACTTAACACCCATTTAGTTAAAACAATGCTACGGTCACGCTTCAACTTTTATAGTCATACTTCTCAAGACTTAACCTTTGTGAGAGGAGAACCTCTATTGGTCAAGCAGTAAGGTCACCATGATCTGAACTTCAAACAAACCTTGTCTACATGATAACTCTTAAATTTATAGATAGTCTCCTTGGTGAGATGATGACCCCTATTGATTTTTGTGGTCAGTAGGTCAGAAGTCAAGGTCACCATGACCAGATTATGAAAAAACATTCTTTGCAAGATTACTTTTCAACCTTTCAAGCCACACTTATGAAACCTTACAGGTGGAATGTCTTTCATGAGAAGAGAACCCCCTGTTAATTTGAGGTCATAGGTCAAGGTCAACATGAACCAAATATAAAAAAACTTGACTGCGCAATAATTATTCAATCTATGCAGCCATACACATGAAGATTAACAGATGGGTTGTTCTAGGTAAGCAGATCATGGTAAGGTCACCGTGACCTGATGTTGGACAACCTTATTTGCAGATAACTCTTCAACTTCTGTACAGCCCTATTGGTTGTGCTGGTTGATAGCCTTAGGTCAAAGGTCAAGAGTGAGTGTTATAAAAGTTCACAGGTTGTCCTTGATAACAATCAGTGGACCTATTGATTTTTAAAAGAATCTCTTCACATTATTGTTCACCCCCCTAGGGCAGCAGTTTGTTTCAACATTTGTTTATTACTAATAATGTATTATTCTTTCTCTTGTAGATACAAGAGAATATTTTCCGTGGGTACCATGGGTATTACAACATACAACCCAGTGAATCTGGAGATCACCAATCAGGTAATTATCAAGTGGAAAAAGTAATATTAATCTACATCCAAATTATCCTCACTTGTGTGGTATAATGGCTAGTTGGACTTGGGTTGTGAGAATCATAGCTCTTATAGTGTGATTCCACTATAGAGCTATGATGCAACCTCTTTATATCGATATAGAGTAGCCGTAACAACCCTGTCCAAATTTTTCCGGAAAGGTTTTTGAAGACATCAAGCAATGTCAGCATATACAGCTGACTGTTGTCGTGATATCCTTCTCTTTGGTGAACTTTTATTTGAAATTCGGTGGTTGTTTATGCAGGCATTGCTTAATGTCTTCAGAAACCTCTCCGGGAAAGTGTGGATAGGTTGTTCCGGAAACACTATTAAGGGGTCGCATCATAGCTCTATATAATTAGGTACACACCATAAGATCTATGATTCTCACAGCTAATCTGACCTGTACTTGTTAGTTGTATAATGGCTATAGTCTGATTTCATTTGTACTTGTATAAAAATGGCTTATCTGACTTGTATAATGGCTTATCTGACTTGTATAATGGCTAGTCTGACTTGTATAATGGCTTATCTGACTTGTGCTTGTTAGTTGTATAATGGCTAATCTGACTAGTCACTTGTATAATGGCTAATCTGACTTGTATAATGGCTAGTCTGATTTCCTTTGTACTTGTATAATGGCTTATCTGCCTTGTATGTATATAATGGCTAATCTGACTTGTATAATGGCGTATCTGACTTGTATAATGGCTAGTCTGACCTGTACTTGTATAACGGCTTATCTGACTTGTGATTGTTAGCTGTATAATGGCTAATCTGACATTTGTACTTGTATAATGGCTTATTTGACTTGTATGTATATAATGGCTAATATGACTTGTATAATGGCTAGTCTGACTGGTATAATGGATAATCAAACTTGTATTTGTATAATGGCTAATCTGACTAGTGCTTGTATACTGACTAATCTGACTTGTACAATGGCTAATCTGACTTGTATAATGGCTAATCTGACTTGTACATGTATAATGGCTAATCTGGCTTGTACTTGTATAATAGTCTGAATTGTGCTTGTTAGTTGTATAATGGCTAATCTGACTTGTATAATGGCTAATCTGACTTGTACTTGTATAATGGCTAATCTGACTTTTTTAATGGCTTATCTGACTTGTATAATGGATAATCTAACTTGTATTTGTATAATGGCTAATCTGACTAGTGCTTGTATACTGACTAATCTGACTTGTACAATGGCTAATCTGACTTGTATAATGGCTAATCTGACTTGTACATGTATAATGGCTAATCTGGCTTGTACTTGTATAATAGTCTGACTTGTGCTTGTTAGTTGTATAATGGCTAATCTGCTTTGTGCTTGTTAGTTGTATAATGGCTAGTCTGACTTGTACTTGTATAATGGCTAGTCTTATACTTGTATAATGGCTAATCTGACTTGTATAATGGCTATTAATGGTTAATCTGAATTGTATAATGGCTAATCTGACTTGTATAATGGTTATTCTGACTTGTTTTTGTTAGTTGTATAATGGCTAGTCTGACTTGTGCTTGTTAGTTGTATAATGGCTAAGCTGACTTGTGATTGTAAGTTGTATAATGGCTAGTCTGACTTGTACAATGGCTAGTCTGATTTGTATAATGGCTAATCTGACTTGTATAATTGTTAATCTGGCTTGTACTTGTATAATGCCTAATCTGACTTGACTAGTCTGACTTGTACTTATATAATGGCTAATCTGACTTGTATGATGTCTATTAATGGTTAATCTGACTTGTATAATGGCTAATCTGACTCATTATACCCCCACAAACGAAGTACTGTATAATGGCTAGTCTGACCTGTATAATGGCTTATCTGACTTGTATAATTGTGAATTTGGCTTGTATTTGTATAATGGCTAATCTGACTTGTATAATGGCTAATCTGACCTGTATAATGGCTAATCTGACTGGTATAATGGCTAATCTGACTGGTATAATGGTTAATCTGATTTGTATAGTCTGACTTGTACTTGTATAATGACTTATCTGACTTGTATAATAGCTTATCTGACTTGTATAATGGCTAATCTGACTTGTACTTGTATATTGGCTAATCTGACTTGTGCTTGTATAATGGCTAATCAGACTTGTATAATGGCTACTCTGACTTGTGCTTGTTATTTGTGTAATGGCTAAACTGACTTGTGCTTGTTAGTTGTATAATGGCTCGTCTGACTTGTATAATGGCTAATCTGACTTGTATAATGGCTAATCTGACCTGGTCTTAATTTTTGTATTTCCAGTGGCCATACAATGAGTTTGTTGGCATTGTGCCTAACGTGAAGGCGCCGGCCAACAATGAATTCCTGATCACAATGTTGAAGAGTAACAGGAAGACCGAGACCATGAAGTTCTCCACGGATCATCGAGCAGATCTCCTCACAGAGGCACTGGTTAGTAACATGTGTTGTTGTCACTTCTCATTTAAATGATAAAAACATTTATTTATTTTTTATATCAAAAGGCCAGTATTGCTTATGCCATGGTCTGTTGTTGATCCGTCATCCAATGACTCTCTGATGTCAACACTCTAGCATGTTCGTTTTGTATGCTTTCTTTACCTGGCCTTTTGCCAAAGGCTCTATTTCGATCATATTTTGTCCATCTGTCCATCCATCTGTTAGTCAACTATTGTTAATGACATCATCTGTAAAAACTCCTGGTCAGTTTTGACAAACCTTTTACATAGACGATCCTTATTAGTGGTTTTCAAATTTATTAAAAATAGGTCTACAGGACATTCAAGATGGCCACCATTACTATAAAAGGTTGAAACCTTAAACAATTTTCTTCTCAAAAATCACTGAACATATTTGGAAATTTTCCCACTTGTTCATTTTGGAGAGAAAACAATGGGGGAACATCCATTGGTTCTACCGATTTCTTGTTTAATGTTGTTAGATTTGCTGTTTCATATACTTTTGAGATTTAGAGAAGTTTTCTGTACATGACTTACCTATAGCAAATACTTTTAGAGATTTAGAGAGAAGTTTAATGATTTATAATCTTGTCTTTCAGAGATTTAGAGAGAAGTTTAATGATTTATAACCTTGTCTTTCAGAGATTTAGAGAGTTTAATGATTTATAACCTTGTCTTTCAGAGATTTAGAGAGAAGTTTAATGATTTATAACCTTGTCTTTCAGAGATTTAGAGAGAAGTTTGCTGAAAAGAACTATACCAAACAGGTAAATAATATATAAACTACATGTTATTTTGAATAAAAATGTGTTTATTATGCCACTTTAACATCAGTTATTTCCTCCCACTGTATCGCAGATTGAGAGTCCATTTAGTGTCCAAGTTTGATATCGGTTCCATTAAAACAGTTACTATTAATAGCCTTCCTTATTTCAAATATGCCGATGGTTTTCATTTTGAATCACTAATCAGCTATTTATAGATGAACTGTGAGAAGCATAGCCCTTATGGTTACCAAGATTTCAGGGAAGAGCGAGATATTTTGAAAGCAAAACAAAAAACATGTCTGAAAACGTACAGTGGTTGTTCATGCAGGCATTGCGTGATGTATTCAGAAACGTCACCGCAAAGTGTGGATGGAGTGGCACATCTACAAATATTTTCTATAGGCTGCATCATAGCTCTATGATAGGTACAGATAGAGGATCTTAAATGAGTTGCCATTTCATATAAGATTTATGAAACGAGTTATGAATTATTAGCTCTACTGGCCAAGGGCCAGCAGAGCTTATGGGATGGTGTGTTGTCCGTCTTCCGTCGTCCGTCCGTTAACTTTTGCTTGTGTACACTCTAGAGGCCACATTTCTGATGCAGTCATCATGAAACTTTGTCAGAATGTTTGTCTCAATGAAATCTCGGTCAAGTTCGAAAATGGGTCATGTGGGGTCAAAAACTAGGTCACTAGGTCAAATATTGGAAAAACCTTGTGTACACTCTAGATGCCATATTTTTGACCCGAGCTTGATGCAACTTTGTCAGAATGTTTGTCTTAATTATATCTTGGTCAAGTTTGAAAATGGGTCATATGGGGTTAAAAACTAGGTCACTAGGTCAAATACTTGAAAAACCTTGTGTACACTCCTAGAAGCCGTATTTCTGACCCAATTTTGATGAAACTTTGTCAAAATGTTTGTCTTAATTATATCTTGGTCAAGTTCAAAAATGGGTCACATGGTTTAAAAACTAGGTCACTAGGTCAAACTTTGGAAAAACCGTGTGTACACTCTAGAGGCCATATTTTTGACCCTATCTTGATGAAACTTTGTCAGAATGTTTGTTTCAATGAAATCTCGGTCAAGTTCAAAAATGGGTCATGTAGGGTCATAAACTAGGTCACTAGGTCAAATACTTGAAAAAACTTGTGTACACTCTAGAGGTCATATTTGTTACCCAATCTTGATGAAATTTTGTCAAATTGTTTATCTTAATTATATCTTGATCAAGTTCGGAAATGGGTCACATGAAGTTAAAAACTAGGTCACTAGGTCAAATATTGGAAAAACCTTGTGTACACTCTAGAGGCCATATTTTTGACCCGAGCTTGATGCAACTTTGTCAGAATGTTTGTCTTAATTATATCTTGGTCAAGTTTGAAAATGGGTCACATGGGGTTAAAAACTAGGTCACAAGGTCACTAGGTCAAATACTTGAAAAACCTTGTGTAAACTCTAGAAGCCGTATTTCTGACCCAATCTTGATGAAACTTTGTCAAAATGTTTGCCTTAATTATATCTTAGTCAAGTTCAAAAATGGGTCACATGGTGTTAAAAAATAGGTCACTAGGTCAAACTTTGGAAAAACCGTGTGTACACTCTAGAGGCCATATTTTTGACCCGATCTTGATGCAATTTTGTCAGAATATTTGTCTCAATTATAGCTTGCTAAAGTTCGAAAATGGGTCACACAGGGTCAAAAACTAGGTCACTAGGTCAAATACTTGAAAAACCTTGTGTACACTCTAGAGGCCAAATTTCTGACCCGATCTTGATGAAACTTTGTCGAAATGTTGTCTTAATTATATTTTGGTCAAGTTCTAAAATGGGTCCCATGGGGTCAAAAACTAGGTCACTAGGTCAAATACTTGAAAAACCTTGTGTACACTCTAGACACCATGTAGTACGACTCGATTCATCAATGGTATAACAGCCAGTAGAGCGTTCACAGGCCCTCTTGGGCCTCTTGTTTTAATTTTAACGAGCCTTATGGCGAGTTAAAATTAAAAATAATTCATAACGAGTTTCATAAATCTTATATTGAATGGGAATGAGTTTAAGATCCTTTTTATCACATAACATTGCAATCAAATTAGTAAAAATTAATTCAGATGGACATAGAACCGCCACGACGTCAGACACACTTTAGCGCCAAAACGTCATAAAATATGTGACGTCGTAACGTCGCGTCTCACGCATAACGTTGCGTATAAAAGAGTTAGAGTTTTACCTCTTTACAAAATAGCAGTTTACGCCAACTTTTTAACAAACCAACAACAATGTACGTGCATTATTTTTATAAGCTGTCACAAATAATAAGTTTATGACTCAGATCTGTGTGAATTTGTAATAAATAAAATAGTTCCAGTTAATAAACTTGCGTAGTGTTACAGGTTTAACTCAACCAATCAAAATCGTTCCAGGTTGTATGACACGTGTGTCATACAATAGAATATTAAATGGGTGTTCGACACTGCTAACAAGGGGCGTTATGTGATAAAATATAATACCATAAGAGCTATGATTCTCACAACCATTTATATATGTGACATGTTTGTGTTGCAGAGATTCAATTGTTACAAGCTTCACTGGTCGGACAACCGCGTCCCCGTGATCCTGGAGGTGGGTCAGAGCTCCCTCGACCAGGTGGACCCTCAGTCGGGCAGGCTTCTCTGTTCCTATGACTACAAAGACATGGAAGGTCTGTCACAGGTAAGGCCATAAAAAATTAATTACCTGGTTCTCAGGCCCGCCCGCATGTCTTTTTTTGGTGCCGCATTGCCGATTTTATCTCAAAAGTAATAAAATAAAAATTGGAAATGCGCTACCGAAATTTTGAAAAGAAAGTTCCGCATCCAAGTTCGCTCCGGTTTTTACATGCAACTACCTCAGGGGAATCCCCTTGTGGGTAGACTGGTGCGTGGCCGACTATCTGCCGCTCTGCTCGCTAGCTTGTGAGTGTTGCAGTCGTACGGGTACCAATCTAGGACAGTCAGACGCTTGAGACGCTTGGAACTAGTAGGTGCTACAGAACAGGCGATTTATTCAAGCGTCTAATCGACAAAGTCTCACAACAACATGCAATAATGGCGGTGTCATCGAGTCGATTGAATCTAATACAAATATACGGACTTATTGTGATTGAAAGAAGCGGGAAGAAATGATAAGGTAAAGATCGACAATAGAGATGAGCTGATCCAACTGGTTATTGCACATGTATTTTCGAGATATTTTGCATCAATACATGTATTGGAATTAAAAGTTTGGATAAAAAAAAAATCGCCCGCGTGTCTGTTGACCACTGTAAAATTGTAAAAAAAAATGCACTCGCCCGCATCTCATATCAAATTCAGGTAATTAATTTTTTGTGGCCTAAGAAGTGTTTCAGGAAGCCTGTGTGTACTGGTTCCTGACATGCCTGAATCATATCTTCATACTTTTATCAGTGCTCCAGATAAGCTTTCTTGTCATAGAAAGTACTTCCGTGGCTGGGATAGTAAAGAGGATGCCGCTTGCGTCTAAAACGTTCTCGCTTAGCACCGATGCGGGTTCGAATGCCACTGGGAACTCGACTTGTCAAGTGAAAGAGTGTCGATTCTTATGGATGGCGGGAGGTATAAAGCACTGGTTCTACCCAGGAAAATCGGGTGATCTGTCTGTTCCCCCCAAAAAAATTGACTGTCATATATGCCTAACATGTGCTAAAAATGACGTAAAACACCATTCAAACAAAAAAAACAAGAAACACTTGCTGAATAAATCAGCATTGCTGATTGTAAAGTTTAAAGAGTAATGATTATGCTTTTGTTGCCTTTAACACTACACATAAACCATTTTTGTACTGAAAAATGTTCAGTGTATTTTTTTCAGTGCTGATTTACCAAGATGAAAAACAAATGTTTTGTTAGCATTTAAAATCCGGGTACTTATAAATGTCTTCTAGTGTTCGTATGTATCTAGACACTACATCTACTGTTGTTTGTTGCAGGTTTCCGACTACCCAGGTGGTATGACTGTCATTCATGGAGGGTTTAGTCGACTTGTGAGTACTAGTTTGCCAAGTTTATCTTCCTGTTTAAAACTTGTGTTGAATGGAACCACTCATTATCAAGGTATCTCATTAAAACCTCTGATTGGATCTTCATGAGATATCTCATTAAAATCTTTGATTGGATCTTTGTGAGATATCTCAATAAGGCCTCTGCTTGGATCTTTATGAGATATCTCATTAAAGCCTCTGATTGCTCATTAAAGCCTCTGATTGGATCTTTATGAGATATATCATTAAAGCCTCTGATTGGATCTTTATGAGATATATCATTAAAGCCTCTGATTGGATCTTTATGAGATATATCATTAAAGCCTCTGATTGGATCTTCTTGAGATATTTGATTAAAGCCTCTGATTGGATCTTCATAAGATATCTCATTAAAGCCTCTGATTGGATCTTTATGAAACATCACAGGCACATTGAAGGTCTAGTTGGTCTCCCGCACATGATCAGCATACCATGTAACTGTTCTCAGCCCAAATCTTTTCTGCCTGGTCACCCATGATGTTTATGAAAGGCACAGTTTGCAATATATAAATCTTGTATATTTTCAGCATATGTTTGCCCTGGAACAAAAGGATGAGTTGATAAGGAATGTAATGGAAGCTGCTGCAGCCTTTGTGGGTGTGGCCATCAAGCAGCGGAAGACTCCAATTACACACGATCAGTTCCTTACTCACAGACTCGGCAAATACAGGTTTGTAAATGTGATGTCTGTAGCGCTTTTACAGGTGGGTAGGTGTACCTGGCATATTTAAGTAGGGGAGTAGGGATCTTTACATGTAACAGGTAGGTGACCTTTATAGGTAGTAGGGGATCTTTACATGTAACATGTAGGTGACCTTTATAGGTAGTAGGGGATCTTTACATGTAACAGGTAGATGACCTTTATAGGTAGTAGGAGATCTTTACATGTAACAGGTAGGTGATCTTTGTAGGTAGTAGGAGATCTTTACATGTAACAGGTAGGAGATCTTTACATGTAACAGGTAGATGACCTTTATAGGTAGTAGGAGATCTTTACATGTAGCAGTTAGGTGATCTTTATACGTAGTAGGAGATATTGACATGTAACAGGCAGATGACCTTTATAGGTAGTAGGGGATCAACTGTAATAGTTGATCTTAACCAGGTGATTGTACAGGTAGTGATTGTACAGGTAGGTGATTGTACAGGTAGGTGATTGTACGTACAGGTAGGTGATTGTACAGGTAGGTGATTGTACGTACAGGTAGGTGATTGTACAGGTAGGTGTTCCTTACTGTTATGTAAGCATTGCTTATACAAGTAAGAATGAGTAAGATAATATACTCGGTAAAAAAAGTTTTGGACCATTGTATATAAAGTCATATAAAAATAAAACTAGTGGATAAAATTTAAGTATCTTTTTTTAGTAACCAAGGTCTACCCTACCCGGTTAATTTGGTACCAGAAACATTTAATTCCAAACAAGATTTGATTTTTAAAAAATGTTGCGAACACACAAAGGGTATGTATTAAATGTTGCAAAGTCCATACAAAGTAACAGTTACGGACACATTCGAGTAACCAATTAAAAGATTATTGTTTTTTCGCAAACTTTCATTGTAAACGATAATTATTGTTGATTGATGATCTATTGTGAATTATCACCTGAGATAATAAGGGTTATGGTCGAATGTCATGGTTCAGCGATCATTATACGGGTTCGAACACTGCCATGGTCCAAAACTTCTTTTACAGAGTATAGTATTGGCAACTGCCTTTTTATGAAGAAACTGCTATACATGAGTGTATGTGGTTGTGACTTGTAAAGTATGTGAATGTGCCTATTTTAATGGCTTTAATGATGCACCTGATGTGTTGTTGCAATCAGAGCTTATTTTCTGTCACAGTGAACAATAAACAATATCAACAGCTCATAATACTTATTATAATGATGTAATGTGTTTCTGAGTCAGTGGATACAAATATACTATTTTATAATTATAATGATGTAATGTGTTGCTGAGTCAGTGGATACAAATATACTATTTCATAATTATAATGATGTAATGTGTATCTGAGTCCGTGGATACAAATATACTATTTCATAATTATAATGATGTAATGTTTATCTGAGTCCGTGGATACAAATATACTATTATATAATTATAATGATGCAATGTGTATCTGAGTCCGTGGATACAAATATACTATTTTTTAATTATAATGATGTAATGTGTTGCTGAGTCAGTGGATACAAATATACTATTTTATAATTATAATGAAGTAATGTGTTTCTGGGTCAGTGGGGTGCCACTGAGTTCCATTGGTGTGTCCTTTGGCAAGACACTTTCCCTTAGCGTCGTCCTTTGGATGGGGACGTAAACCGGGCGGTCCCGTGTATCGGACTATCCTCCGAGCACGTTAAAGAACCATAGGAATCTATTTGATAATAAAAGTAGGGCAGGTTCCCGGATTCCTGTGTATCCTTCCCCTCTCTCTGGGGCGGCTCTAAATAACCTATACTGTGTTGATGAGCCGTTAAACAACATTCAATTCAGTTCAATTTTGAGTCTGTGGGTACAAATAAACTATTTTTTAATTATAATGATGAAATGTGTTGCCGAGTCGGTGGATACAAATATACTATTTTATAATTATAATGATGCAATGTGTATCTGAGTCAGTGTATAAGGATGTCATTGAAGTTTGTAAGATGGGCGGCGGTGACTAGAAAGTAATGTTTATTTCCAGTGGTGATGAGGCTCTAACATCCTATGCAGAATTCACTGTGCAGAAGGTATCGCCACGACACACAGATAGTGTACGCCGTACGTTGTGTCTCACAGAGACTTGTTTGGTGGAGCGCGATCCTGCCACCTACAATGTTGCTACATGTAAACCACTTTGTGATGTAAGTAGTCATCATGTCTTTTAAGTGAATTTGTTTGTTTGGTGTTGAATGCCATTTTCAGCACATTTCAAGCAATTTTTAAGGTATATTTGATTTGTGGTGGAGGCAGACCACCCAATTATTCCTGGGTAGAACCAGTACTGTATAGCCTCAGCCATCTGTAAAAATCCACACAAGCTCCCAGTAGGTTTCGAACCTGAAGCGGTGAGAGGCGAGAAGGTTTCAGACACAGAGTCTTTACCCTCGCAACCACGGAAGCGCTGTCGCCTTGAAATGCAAACCAGCCAGATATAAAAATGCATGTATTTTGTGGTATTTAACGCCATTTTATTTATGGTTTTATAATACAGGCTAAAAAATATCTTTGATGCATATTGATCTGCATGCATTGTTAGTGCATGTTGGACTATCCAGTCATAGGAATGATCTAATACACACAATAAATGTATCAAGTCTTGCATAACAGATTGGATGGGGAAATAGGAAACGGTGATTATGAATGTTGCCTTTTAGTGGGTAATTGGGAAACAGCAATTATGAATGCTGCATTTTAATGGGAAAATGATGAAACGGCAATTATAACTGTTGCGTTTTAATGGGAAAATTGGGAAACAGCAACTGTGAATGCTGCATTTTAATGGGAAAATTAGGAAACTGCAATTATGCATGCTGCATCTTAATGGGAAAATTAGGAAACATCAATTATAACTGTTGCGTTTTAATGGGAAAATTGGGAAACAGCAACTGTGAATGCTGCATTTTAATGGGAAAATTAGGAAACTGCAATTATGCATGCTGCATCTTAATGGGAAAATTAGGAAACATCAATTATAAATGCTGCATTTTAATGGGAAAATTGGGAAACAGCAATTATGAATGCTGCCTGTAAAATTTTAAATATCTTGGTTTTCTATCATTGACACATTGCTACAGAGATGTATATATATAAACTGGTCCATTATAACAGATAACCATGTTTATATTGCAGATATTTGCCATAATCCGAGACCCAGAAAATCCACAGCAGTTCTCCGTGGAGTATGTTAAAGGAGCAATAAGGACATTTAATTCCACTGACAGGTTATTACAGTTATCAATCTTAACCTTTCATAAACTATTAACAAATTTATTATTATGATATTTAATATTATTTGTTTCTGAACCAATTAAATTTGAATAGTTTCCATTTCTTTTGTCATTAAGTAGAACTCTGCATTAGAAGTGCCGATGATATATACAGATACAAGTGTAGTCATTTATGAGAGGACTGAGCTATTGATACTTGTCACTGTTTGCAATAGAGTGTATTTAGTATGCATCTGTTGATTTATATCCAGAATTAAGTAATATTAATATTTGAGTGGTAAGACGATTAGGCATGCAGGACTATTGAAATGTGAGGTCAGATGGCAAGTTGTGCTTAATTAATGTTAAAACTTGAACGGTCAGATGGCAAGTTTTGCAGAATTAAGTAATATTGAAATGTCAAAGGTCATATGGCATGTTGTGCATAATTTGTAATATTGAAACTTTAGTTGGTTTGTGTTACTACTTGACTAACTGCTGTACTGATGTTTCAGAGATGCCCTGATAGCGTCTGTCCTAGATGGAGTGAGGGCCTCGGGTAACAGGGATGTGTGTGTCAGAATGGAAAAGACATATAGAGGATATCGACTGGGTAAGTGTTGATGTTCTAGATATGCAAATTCGGTAAATCTCTCTGTAGATGTGTTTTACAGAAACCTTTTACTTTTTTTTTGTTTATGTGTAAACAGAGCCTTTTGCAGTTATTTTTATTCATACAACAGGTCCTTTCTCTGTGGATTGTTTACAAACAAAAGGGCTTTTCACTTTTATATGTTCTACATACCACAAATCCTTTCACTGTTATTTGTTATGCTAATAACAGGTCCTTTCACTGTTATTTGTTATGCTAATAACAGGTCCTTTCACTGTTATTTGTTATGCTAATAACAGGTCCTTTCACTGTTATTTGTTATGCGTAGAGAACAGGGCATGTCACTGTTATTTGTTATACTTACAACAGGGCCTTTCAATTTTATATTTTATGCTAATAACAGGTCCTTTCACCATTATTTGTTATGCTAATAACAGGTCCTTTCACTGTTATTTGTTATGCATAGAGAACAGGGCCTGTCACTGTTATTTGTTATGCATAGAGAACAGGGCCTGTCACTGTTAATTGTTATACTTACAACAGGTCCTATCACTGTTATTTGTTATGCATAGAGAACAGGGCTTGTCACTATTATTTGTTATGCATACAACAGGACCTTTCACTGTTATTTGTTATGCTATAAAAAACATGTTCTTTAACCGTTATGTGATCTACTTACATCAGGTCCTTTCACTGTACCGGTAGATGAGGAAGTTGAGAGTCAACATTTGAAGTTTATCATGACTCCGCCAGGTAAGAACTCTACACTTACCACACAAACAATTACAAATGCAGAATACAATTTTATTAAATGACTACTTCGTGATAAGGCCATCATGAAGTATGGCCGTGCTTCAACCCTTAATAATCCATAATGGCCACTGTTATATACTTGTATTCAGGACCAATACGGCTAACTTAAAACCTTCAGCTGTGTAGCGGTTTGTAAGATGTGTATTATGCTAATTTTAGTGACTATTTTGATTATGAAATTGATTGACTCTGTGTGTAAGCTGCACCCTCGATTTAATAGAAAAGGGTAGTAAATGCTGTGGGGTATATTCCATGCTGTATCATATACTCTATTAAGTATGCAAGATTCACCCAACCAGCTTTATTTATTTTCAGGAAAATTTAAAACTGACAAGTTTGTCAGTTTATAGTTTATATACACTTTATGGAGAACGCAACATGTGTTTGTGGGTCAAGTGCATTTATAAGTGAATTGTCTAATAAAATGATCTTTGCTTCAAGGATTCCCTGCAGTGTGAATGAGAATATTCCGACGTCTGTGAAATAGAAACTGACCAATCTGTTCACTCCAAAAAGACTATTACAATGAACACTTTATTTCTTTCAGAGGGTATGACATTTGCTGAGGCTGTGACGAGATTCAACAGTAACGTATCATACAGTGGGTTGTTACACGCCGTCACACAAGATGTAAGTGGTGTAGAACTGGCTGCTATCGCTAGATATTCGTACTATTTGCTCAAGTCCCACCCTACCGCTGGCCTTGACCTTATACACTAAATGTTTTTTGGTCCAAGTTTTGTTTAAAGTTCTTTTACTTAATATTTTCATGAATGTTGAAGGTTATGCTTTGATATTTAGTTTAAACAGTAAACTTTACCCATCTGGCCCCACCATACTATTGACCCTCCCTTTACAACCCCAACCCTCCTTGTGAATGAACAAGAACCCAGTGGGCAAGAGAACCTGTGGTGGTGGCCAAGTTTTATAAACAGGTTATTTGACTTGGCTTTTCAAGTTTTTTAATGCTTTTAAAACAAAAAGCACAAATGGAGTTTGATGTTTATTACAGAGATTGTTTGCCCAGAACAAGGAGAAGTTGATAAATGGAGCGCTGGCTGGTTTGCTGGAACAGGAGGGGGACCAGAACAACATCAGTGTTCAGGATCTGGAAGCGCAGTTCCACGCCCTTCGTAGACTTGTAGCCTCCAAAGCAGGATTCGCTGCATTTACACAACTACCAAAGTAAGTCATAAATTAGCTTCTTTTTGTGGGGCGGAAAGGGGGATTGTCTGTTTTCAGTGATCACTACACCGTCAAAACTTGGAATTTCAGGAAACTTCACATGAGTATGCCTTATGGTGTCTTTTTGTTCCTTACAGTCCCTATCCCGCCATCAACAGGCAGAGTTTAAAACAGAAGTTTACCATTTCTAAAATTACTGATGACGAGTTATATATATATAACTTACATATCTGTTTTTAAACATTTGAACTCTACAGACACAATATAAATGGCTTTAACGAGCCAGACCAAACACCATCACTGGAACTTCGAATTAAGAGTTACTGACCCCTGAATAAACATATACTTTTAATCGGGACATATACATTATTTTATGACCTGAACCCCTGGATAAAGTTTTGATAAATGGTTCTGTAGTGTAATTTTGTAGTTTTTGACGGGTTAGTGCCTACTTCCTCTGAAATAATAGACATTGGAGTTATGGCCCTTGATTTAATGAAAAATGCTATCGTTTTCCTTGTCAACACTCTAGCACCTTCATTTTGCAACTGATCTATACCAAACTTAGCCAGTCTTAATATTGGTGAAAAGAAAAGTTAAAAAACCACCAATATCGGATAATAAACATCAGAGTTATGGCCTATGATTGAATGTTGTAATTTTTAGAATAATTTTAAAATACGTCGGTACATTGATTCAATTATGTTTTTCAGAATGAGGGAAAAAGTTGGTATAAAGGTGGTGAAGGCGTTGAAACGTAATGATGAAGGTGTGAAGCATGCGGCCGTAGACATGCTGTGTGCGCTCATGCAACCCATGCATGACGAGTACGACCTGCGCAAGGAGCAGCTGAACAAAGCGTCACTGCTATCATCGCGGAAGTTTTTGCAGACGCTGTTAGAGATGTTTAACGATCACGTGGTACACAGTACAGGTGCACTGGTCATATCTGCCATGCTTGACTTTCTCACATTTGCTTTGTGCGCCCCCTACAGTGAAACTACAGACGGCGGCCATTTTGATTCCTTGCTCGAGACGGTAGCTGCAAATGGAAGAATAGTGTTCAAGCTTTTCCAGGTAGGAGAATAGGTTCTCAGGAGTGAGAAGTTTTGAGCTGTCAATCAAGCTTATATACCCTAAAGTGCATCCGTGGTCGTGATAGTAATCTAAAAATAATGTAAAACCCCTATTAAACAAATAAACAAACTTTTACTTTTACACATACTCAGTTAAATCATTACGTGGTCCCGCCTTAATTCCATTAAGCGAAGGGAACGCTTATATTAGCAGGATTTTATAACAGATATTTCTATAATAAAACATATATAAAAACATTTTTTATTGAACAAATACGATAACCTGTTTAAAATTACCTATTAAATGTTTTAATTTTACAATATGCAGACTTATAAAGCTGAAATTAAGATTTTATTTCATACCCCAGCCAACCCCGTTTTTGCTTCTTGGAGAAGGGAGGGGCTGGATGGGGTATGCAAGTTAATACTCAGACCACGTAATGTTCAACAGTTCATGATTTCGTTCATACCAGATAATGTTATCCATGTTTTGCATGACTGATGGAAAGCTTGATCTTACACATGGGGTGAGATAAATGTCACGCGCATCAACAACAATGACGTTGATAATGTTCAACAATTGCATGACATCATTTTATAAATAAACATGCAAAACCTTAGTACGCAAAAAATGTCGATGGCATGCAAGAAAATCAATAAAAAGGTATCGTGTTCAGATAGGGAAATTCCAACTCTCGACAAAGGCTTGGTTCCAATAAAAACAGTTATACCTTATGCTGGAATTCACGATCTTTTCCGGATACCCATGAAAGATTCTTACAGTCTTAAACACTGAGAACAAATTATTATTTACATTGAGAGAATTATACAAGAAAAACTATTATGTTTCCGTATTTTTTGCAGCACCCTTCAACAGCCATTGTGAAAGGCGCAGGATTAGTGATGAAGGCTATTATAGAGGTAATTGGTTTGCGGCCCTCATAACTATCAGTTATTATCGTTATTTAATGTAATTAAGTTTGTGAATAACATTATTTTTTAATCTCATTTCATGCAAGGTTGCTTGTCTCAATATATAGAGCATATTTATTTGTTTGAAGAGAATATCAGATTGAGAAATAGAGGAAATGTTTTAAGTTTTCTTACGTTTATGCTCCCTAAACAATTTAGGGCGGAGTGGGTGGGCATTTAGCTTTGTCCTTTGGTTCGTCCATCCATCCATCCATCCTTCCTTACGCCTGTCCCACTTTTCTTGTCCTGAGCATAACTGGGAAACTACTAATGGGACTGGAATTAAACTTCACACAATGATGGAGGTCAATACAAGGAGGTGTAGAGTGCAAGAATCATAACTTGATGTTCATTCAAATTAGATTTATTGCCCATTGTAATGTTACACTTGTAATTCTTGTCTACTAATGGGACTGGAATGAAACATAACAAAATTATGGAAGGCAGTGACAGGAAGTGCTGTGCATAAGAACAATAGCTCGGTCTTTATTCAAATTAGAGTTATTGCCCTTTGTAATTTTATACTTTTAATCTTGTCTGGAGCATAACTTGAAAACTACAAATGGGACTAGAATGAAACCACGCAGTGAGAGGAAGTGCAAAGTGCAAAACCATTATTATCTTCATTCAAATCAGAGTTAGCATTTTGTCTTTTTTCACCTTAATAACATCCTTAGTTGTGTTCAGAAAAAAATAAATAACAAAGGATTTGTTGTACAGTTTTATCCCACCACATCTGTGTTTTATCCTGATATATGCTCAGTGAATTGGAAAGCTTTCATATGACTTTGCAAAATAGACTGGTATAATACTGGTTATTACTGTTCAGTGTGTGTTTTTACAGGTATATTTAACCGATAATACACGTGGGGACAGTCAGTCACAGGAATTTCAAAAGAGCAACTTGTTTATATGAATATTCACTTTGAAATGAAGAGTTTTGATTAAAAAGGCCAGAATTTTGCATGGTACTTAGAACGTTCTTCTCACATTCTGCAAAACAACTCACATTATTATCTGGGAGGCATCATTATTCAGATATTCTTCCACTGCAGGAGGGTGATGCAGAGATTGCTGCCAAGATGCAGGACCTGGCCCTGGCTGAGGGGGCCCTGCCCAAACATCTACATACAGCCATGTTTACACAGTCTACAGACAACCGCATGCTCACTAACAGGTATGCTATCAATATCTTGTAGTTTATATCATGTGTACTCACTAATAGGTATTCTATCATGGTATCTTTTATATTTCTGAGACGCATAGATTCACATCGTGTTTTATATGTGTCATATACACGTGTCTTATATGTGACATATACACATGTTTTATATGTGACATGTACACGTTTCATAGTTATGTTACACTGACATTGTATGTTGTGTTTTATATGTGTCATATACACGTGTCTTATATGTGACATATACACGTGTTTTATATGTGACATGTACACGTGTCGTATGTTACACTGACATTGTATTGTTTTATATGTAACACTTGTACAACTTCTGAAAGGTGTGTCATTGACATGTTCTTTTACGTTTTTTTATGCCTCCGAAGTTAGGCATATTGTAATCGCCCCATCCGTCCGTTTGTTCGATTTGTAACAATTGTGTCTCAGTCCTAACTTATGGAAGGGAATTTCATGAAACTTTACACAAATGTTAATCAGAATGAGAAAGTGTGTCGCGTGCAAAAAATCAGGTCCATACTCAAAGGTCAAGATTACGCTTGGAGGTTAAAGGTCATATATGAGTAAACATCCCTTTTCGGGTACATTTGTCACTCACTGGTGACGTTTCTTGTTGTCTGCTGCTTACTCCTTTGTCGAAAATATTGTATACTGATGTTGTGTGTATATTTCAGACAGCTGAGTCGCCACCTGGTGGGGCTGTGGGTCACAGGTCACCCCACCGCCATGGGACTGCTCAGACGAATACTGGTATGGTTTTGTTTGTTTGTTTGTTTGTATGGTGTTTTACATCATTTTCAACACATGTAAGGTTATATATAACGGTGGATTTTTTGTGATGGAGGCAGACCAGCTACTTTTCCTGAGTAGAACCAGTACTGTAGACCTCGCACCATCCGTAGTGATGATCATTACTATGATTATACCGTAACACATATAACCCTGGCTTCTATATTATGATATGTCATTGTGAAATTTTATACTCAGGCAGTGTTACCTCATTTTTAGCTCGACTATTCG
>JAWPHD010015716.1:0-53722 GCA_037043455.1 Cyrtodaria siliqua
ATAGATCTGTGGAGGATCATAGCTCTTATGGTGTGTAACTACCGTCGATAGGTACATACTACCATAATTCTCACACAGAAAATTGCATCTTGTTATTGTTACCTTCTGTTATAGATAATTACAGTGAAAACACTCGCAGCGGCACGCTTTTGGGTTTGCGGCATTTGCCGGGTTATTAAAACAGACGACGCGGGAAGTCCATTGTATGGTGGCATATTTCTGCCACTAGATACCTAGATAATTATCATGATTAGTATGATGAATTTGTCGAGATAATAATGAATTTTCACGAAAATCTTATACAATTTGTTAGATACAATTATCTAAATGTCATTAACTTATGATGTTAAATGCCACGATAATGCCCACTTCTGCCACCATGATAGTTGCTTATCCCGAAATAGTTCGATACCCGTATCCGGTTGGGGGTAAAGCCGTACCGTACAATCCGTACTATAACGAAAACTGGCATGGAGATTATAATGGCTAATAGTGTCTATTCAATGATATCAGGATCCGTCTATATTACATATATGAGTCCCTGATGATATGAATAGTATTTATTATATAATTTATGGTAAAACAGATCTAAATATAAATATATGATGTTATAATATATATAAACAATGTTTCTATGTTGTATAAACGTTACAAAACATTACCCGTACCGTACCGTGCAGCAATGTACATAATGTTCACCATTTATCATTCCACTTAATTTTATTATATACATAGATGTAAAATTATTTAATACTATAAATTAAACATTACAGATAGACATAATATATTACAACAAACTCATAAGCATGAGATTAAGCCAAAAGTAACAAGTCAATAAACCCTACTGGTTTGGGCTTAAAGGTTAAAATTATAGAAAACAACTTTCAAAATGTATTTGTGACCTTGAACTTGAGGGTAGGTATATTTTTGTTGGTTGCGACAAATTGTCTCATTGTGTAAACATATTTGTATATTAACATTATTACAATCCAATGATAGATTAGGCATATATAGCCCGGACACCAAATTATAGCAATAACCTTTGACGTGTAAATGAGACTTGATCTTGATGGTAAGCATCTTGCCTTTGTCACAACACATCTTCTCATTGAGGTGAACATATGTGTATACTATTATTGAACAGAACAGAACAGAACAGATATTTTATTAAGATTTGTACATAGTACATCATCATACAAACATTACATACAAATACATTAAACATATAGTCACGTAATAGATATAAAAGATTTTCTTTTACAAATAACTGTTGAATTATATTACTTTAGTTCACATTTGTAATACAATATTCCTTAAAGATTATGAAATTTAATAGAATGAGAATGAACAACATGCTTAAACATTTAAAATTGATTTTCTTATTTCTAAGGCTTCCTTGGTATATTTTGAAATTTTATATAATACAGTTTTATTATGAGAGCTAATCAAATCTAAAAACTTGAACATTGATGGTCTTTGGTAATAATACTTTTTCAAATACTGCTTACGCAAATCTACAAAACATGGACATATACATATAAAGTGAAACTCATCTTCTATATCGCCTGAATTACAACAAAGGCAATATCTTTCATTTTTTGGTATTCTATTTCTATCATAACGCCCAGTTTGAATTCTAAGAGGATGAACAGAAAGTCTTAGTCTAGTATAAAACAATCTCAAATTACAAGGTAATATATCAAGATAGTTTTCATAGTCAAATTGCATTTTTACTAAGCTATAGTTTTCAAGAACTGTACTATTTTCTATAGAACTAAACCATTCCTGAATAAAATTATCAATAACTTTTTGCTTAAAAATATTTGGAAATACTTTGGGGTTTACAAAATGATTGTTCTCAAATATATCGGTAAATCCGTAATTATTTAACATGGTTTTAACGTTTGATACCCAGTTCTTACATCCTTTATTACAATCATTTAGCCCTTGTTCGTATACTTTTTTTATTATTATATTATCAGTATTAATAATTTTACACCAATAACTTATTATCCTTGCATATCGTGATATATATAAGGGATATCTACCCAGCTCTCCGTAAACACCCACAGTACATGTATTCATTTTAACATTCAATAAACGTTTACAGAATTTTAAATGTATTCGCTCTATAACTTTCGACCTTGTATACCCCCAGATTTCGCTTGCATAATTTAAAATAGAACCAACGAACGCATCAAACAACTGACATAGTAGTTTTGGCTTTAAACGAATTTTTTTACAGTTAAATAATAGAGTGTTTAATGCCTTAAGCGCCTTGCCGACTAAGTGTTCTTGGTTTAAGTTGAAATTACCAGTATAATTAAAAATATTTCCAAGATAGTTAAAATCATTAACAACTTCTATAATATTGATATCCAATGATAGACAAATAATATATAGCCCGGACACGAAGTTATAGCAATAACTTCATAGTATATGTGTGACATTGACCTTGAAGGTTAGGGACCTTGTTCTTAGTCGCGACACATCGTCTCATAATGGTGAACATTTGTTTATAAAAGTAGTGAAATCCAATGATAAATAAAGAAGTTATAGCCCGTCCACGAAACTAATGACATTCAAAGTACACGTGTGACCTTAACCTGTCATTTAGCCACGACACATCGACTCATGGTGGTGAACATTTGAGTATAATATTATTAGAATCCAATGACACCTGTAGGGGACTAATGATAGTATTAAATTAAAATTACGCAAATACAATGTCTGTCTGTCTGTCTGTCTAGCCTGTCTATCTGTCTGCCACCTGCATGCCTGCCCGCCTGCCTGCATGCCTGTCTGTCTGGCCTGTCTATCTCTCTCCTGCCTGCCTGCCTGTCTGCCTGCCTGCCTGCCTTGCCTGCCTTGCCTGCGCCTGCCTTGCCTGCCTTGCCTGCCCTGCCCTGCCCCACCCGCCCGCCTGTCTGTTTATAAAGTTATAACTGTTGTGGTATTCTGTACACTACGCCAGGTACAACTTTTTATTGTCTTATTTAATATTTTGTATATATTATATACTATATTTTATAATAACTGATATACATTTGAACATAATTGGTAATCATTTTGGTTTCGATAGCGATATACGGTACGACCAGGATATTTATAAACAGTCTATGTATAGATATTAAAACTGCCGCGAGACGTGAATTTTCACGATAGCTATTCGGAATTATTAAGAAAACAAAAGATTAACTAGCTCGTAGCGTGCATTTTCATGATAATTAGTCAAAATTATTACGATAACAAAATGTCAAATGTTTAAGATAATTCTTATTTGTGTTAACGTGATGACAGAAGTGGGCAGTATCGCAGCAAGTTTTGTTAGATAAAATGTTTGAAAATTAAAGAGAAAAAGAAACATTATCGCGAAAAATACACGATAAATTATCTAGCTATCTCGTGGCAGAAATATGCCACCATACCTTTGTATACGATAATCATGCGCGTTTATTTCTATAAATGAGTGGAAGGAGGGTATGGAGGGTTGGTGTGTGTGGTCGTGTGTCTATATACCTAACTTAAATATTTGACTTCTTAAATTAGACGTCATGGCGTTTGATGTCACGAAGAAATGAATTCGTCAAGTGAGATGTCACAATGCCATCAAGTGAGATGTCACAATGCCATCAAGTGAGATGTCACAATACTGTCAAGTGAGATGTCGCAATACTGTCAAGTGAGATGTCACAATACCGTCAAGTGAGATGTCACAATACCGTCAAGTGAGATGTCACAATACTGTCAAAAGTGAGATGTCACAATACTGTCAAGTGAGATGTCACAATACCGTCAAGTGAGATGTCACAATACCGTCAAGTGAGATGTCACAATACCGTCAAGTGAGATGTCACACTACTGTCAAGTGAGATGTCACAATACTGTCAAGTGAGATGTCACAATACCGTCAAGTGAGATGTCACAATACTGTCAACATCTCAACAACACACTACAGGTTATTTAGAGCTGCTCCAGGGAGAGGGTAATGCTACATAGGAGTCCGTCCTACTCGTCCTAACGAATAGATTCCTACGGTTCTTTATCGTGCCCGGATGATACACGGGATCGACCAGGTTACGTACGTCCGCATCCGACAGACGATGATCAGAGAAAGAACACAGCGACGAAACTCAATTACGCCGATGAGGCTGGAACACAGCTCCTCTAAAATCACGAAAAAGGAAGTAGTAAAGTCATGAAGTTAGAAATAAGAATGTAAACGGTCACAAAGTTAGAAGTAAGGAATTAAACAAGAGGCTCAATAGTGCCTGTGGACGCTCTGCTGGCTAAAACGGCTTCATAATAAGGGTTTTCGTCATAAAATTCTCGTCAGTACTTATTTTAAAACATTGCAAAAACACACCCAAAACAACAACACCCACAACCGAATTTAAACCCTTGACTCATGCTAACAATTTAAATAAGAGGCCCTAGTTCTAAGTTGGTATGGTTATGTAGGGACTCGAGGCACAACAATTGTATAAAATAGGGTTTGACCGCCCGTAGAGGGGCCCCTTTATGCAGGCGTTTAGATCCATTAGAACTTGGTGTGTTTTTTTATTATTAAAAACAGATATCTACAGGAGAAAGGGCGATAAATCCGCCAAAATCATTCAACTGGAACACGACGAAGTTATGTGCAACTAGGCTTGGTAATGATCTTCCCTACCAAGTTTCATGGAAATCCAAGCAGGGGATCAGGAAAAGTAGTCGGGACAAAGCTTATGTATTAAAACCTTTAAAGGGCCATTACCCCGCCAACAAGCATTCAACCGGAACAAGACAATGATATACGCAACCAAATTTCGTTGAAAGCTGAATGGTGGTTGAGGAGAACTAGTTCGGACAAAGTTTGTGTATTAAAACGTTATAAAGAACCACAACTCCTCCAAGTATCATTCAACCGGAACACGACAACGATATGCGCAACTGATCCTTTCTGGCAAGTTTCATTGAAATCCAACCAGAGGTTCAGTAAAACTAGTCCAGATAAAGTTTGTATATAAAGGGCAATAACTCTGTCAAAAATCATTAAAGCGGAACACAGCAATGACATGCGCAACTAGGCTTGGCACTGATCATTCTCGCCAAGTTTTGTTGAAATCCAGCCAGGGGTTCAGGAGAACTAGCCTGTACAAAGTTAGTGTATTAAAACATTTAAAGGGCCATAACTCCGCCAAAAAACATTCAACCGGAACACTGCGACGATATGCACAACTAGGCCTGATACTGATCATCCTTGTCAAGTTTCGTTGAAATCTGGCCAGGGGTTCAGCTGAACTAGTCCGGACAATGTTTGTGTATTAAAACCTTTAAAGGCCAATAACTCCGCCAAAAATCTTTCAACCGGACCACGGTGATGATATGCACAACTAGGCTTGGTACTGATCATCCCTGCAAAGTTTTGCGGCAGTACGGCAAAATGAAGGCGCTATCATAACAATCTGGTAAAGTTTGGTAAAAATCGGATGAAAAATGAAGGTGCTATCTAGAGTGTTGACAACAAAATGTTAACACATTTTTCAACAATTCAAGGGCCATAACTTCGGTGTTATAAGTCCGAGTTGGCTGGTTTACGAACTTGACCAAGGTTTCATCAATATCAACAATCTAGCAACGTTTGGTATAGGTAGATTGAAAAATGGAGGCGCTAGAGTGTTGACAAGACAAAATATAGCAATTTTCGTTAATTCAAGGGCAATAACTGCGTTGTTACTATTCCGAACTAGCTGATTTTCGAAGTCTCCGAGCTTTCATTGATATTATTGGTCTGGTAAAGTTTGGTAAAGATCGGACGAAAAATGGAGGCGTAGAGTGTTGACACATCAAAGTATAGCCAATCTCATTAAAAGCATATCCTAGATAGAAAAATAAAAGAAATTAAATCATTACTACTATCTTGGTCAAAAAGAATACTCACACCGATTGGAAAAATTACTGTCATAAAGAGCTTAGCTTTATCAAAATTAAACCATTTATTTTCATCTTTACCAAATCCACCTGACAGTCAGATTAAAATTCTACAAGATATGTGTTTTAATTTCCTATGGAATAATCACCCAGACAAAATAAAGAGAACTGTTGTAACCCAAGATTATGAACATGGGGGATTAAGAATGATTAATATTAAACAATTCATATATTCATTGAAACTAACATGGATTAGAAGATTCCTAGTAGGAGATAAAAAATGCATAAAAATCCATAAACATATGTATCCATTTACGACTAAGATGTTATTTCTGGGTAATGATTATATAAAAAATAATTTGCAAAATATATGCAATCCCTTTTGGAAGGATGTATACACAAGTCTGGATACTCTATTAAATGTTAAACCACTGTCATGGAAACAATTTCTAACACAGCCGGTATGGTACAACAATAACATTAAGATCGGAAGATCAAGTGTATTATATAAGAGATGGTATGACAAAGGTATTATATTTATTAATGATCTAATGGATAACAATGGTAATCTGCTTTCTTTTAGACTATTTATAGAAAAGTTTAGCATACTTTCAAATTTTATAGAATATGAAGGTATGACTGCGGCAATTAGGGAGTACCTTCAAAATCTGAATTTTGCACATCTGGCCATCAACCTAGAAAACCCTGTTTGCCCATTAGCAGTTTCTCTCATAACTGGAACAAAAAAGGGCTGTCGCCCTATTTATGAAGTTTTAAATAAATCAGGTGTGCAACCAACATCTATTGCAAAATGGGGTCAGTACGGTTTAAATATAGACAGAGATTGGAATAAACTATTTAAAATACCTTTCACTTGCACAAAAGATACAAAGTTACAATGGTTTCAAGTAAAAATGAATCACAGAATTACTGCCACAAACCTCCTTCTGACAAAAATGAAAATAAAAAATGACAATGCATGTAGTTTTTGCACTGATACTTCAGAAACCATTACTCATTTATTTTGGGAATGCAGATATTCAAAAACATTTTGGGATAATTTCAAGTTTACTTGCACAGAAAAGAATATACAAATTCAACCGGAATGGACTATGAAAATTATTATTTTTGGTTCCATTCAATATGACATTGTTTTAAATAAATTACTTCTACATGCAAAATACTTCATATATAAGTGCAAGTTAGATGGGAGATTGCCATTCTTTGAAAATTTTAAACCACAAATTAAATACCTATATCATACTGAAAAAATAAACGCTATTAAAAATAATCAATTGGAAAAATTTGAAAAGCCCTGGTTGGCATATAAAACCCTTTTAAACTAATCAGATCATTTTTCGCTAAATGTTACTCTGTGTTTTTAGTAAATAACAACGGTAAATATATTGTTGCACTACGTTTCCCACTGAGTAATGAAGAGTCACATCTCCATAGAAACATCTTGTCCTTTTTTTTTTATATACCACATCTTTTTTTCCAAGAATATATTAGAAAAACTCAGTGGAGATATTACATAGGTCTGGTATAAAGTCACATGTATGTCTCATTGTTCTAATATTTGTGAGTTTCTATGTAACATAACTTTTTTCAATATAAATATATGTAAATCATCCACTGGTTTTTTTTAAAAGAAAAAGTTTGTTTGCGATTTTAGAATGAATGCAAAAAATAATAAATAAGTAACGTTTATCATTTGAAGATTGTGAAATTAAATGTCTTCCAATTTTTAAAGGGATACATGCCAATCATGACATATTATCCACTGAAGATATTTTGAAATATATACATATTGCAATGCCTCCCTTTAACAAATTTGGCCAATATTCATGTTTGCACTCATTCTGAAATCGTAAAGAAAGAAAAAACCTCCCCATTTGTTTATGTCTATATTAAGATATGCTTTAGTCTAGCTTCTGTAAATATTTGTTGTATTATATTTAAATACATATTTGACGCATATTTTATCATATAACTGTACGGTTTGCTGAGGGGTGGCCCACCCCGACCCTCACAAACCTATGACGGGGTGAATAAATGGATCACCATTAATTTGGTGATTGAAATTAAAAAAAACAAAAAAAACACAAAAAAAAACATATCCTAATTACGCTTTGATACTCTCCGCTATATACGATCTGACAACACTGCCTTGGAGGTCACGTCAGATCGACCTTTCATCTAATAAATATTCACGAGAAGATCAACTAAATTAAAGGGATGAAATCGCGCGTTTCATATGCTCTTTAGATGATGTTAGAACTGAAAATCCACATAAATGTGATCTATATCCGAAAAAAGTCTTCGCGTGTTATTGCTGTGGATTTTAAAAAAGAGCACTATATGGCATGTTTTACATCAAGAATACGTAGAAAGTCATAGGCCCGCGGAATATTCGGAACAGTAACCGAGATTATTCAGAAATAAGGTTTACTAAATAGTTACTAGTTATTACGTCTGGACCGCTTAACTCAGTTGTTAGAAAGTCGGCTATTACGATGTCGTATTATTATTATCTGGGAGTGTAACTTTAGCATGAGTTCAACCCCACGAAGCGGCACATAATCTTTTTGTACCGTTATTGAATTCCGTCAAACATTCTTGTTTTTTTCCCCAGTAAACATGCAGTTGGTTGGTGTGTTATGTTTGTCAACTCAATTATTTTGTGTTTTATAAGCTAAATGTTACGGACATTGTCTCTTTTAATACCGAGTGTAGACTGCTCCACGGCGTTTGACTGAAACGCATCATGCGCAGTGAAGCAGTATATACCGGGCAATTTTGTAGGCTGAAATCTGATTGGCTAATCGTAATCTGACGTGACCTCCAATGCAGTGTAGGGTGATAAAGGGTCTGATTTTAATGAGATTGAAGTATAGCAATTTTCGTTAATTCAAGGGCAATAACTCTGGTGTTACTGGTCCAATCTGGATGGTTTTCGAACTCGTCCGAGCTTTCATTGATATTAATAATCTGGCAAAGTTTGGTAAAGATAGGTTGAAAAATGAAGGTGTTAGAGTGTTGACATAAAAACGTTAAGGACGGACGGACGGCCGGACAGACGACGGACAAAAGACCATGGCATACGCCCTACTATGAGTCGAAAGGAATGAAGTCGGAAGGGGGCTTCCATAAAATGGAAATGCCCGACTTTATAGTACTGTCACACTGGAATACGACACCGGATTGCGTGCGTGCGTGCGTGTGTGTGTGTGTGTCATTATTCTGACACCGGGCCGATCAAGCCTAGCCCTACCCTATATATTCTGGGCGTCAAGCAATTGGGTCTCTAGTACCCTTTTTATGAAGTATTTAGCATGACCCAGTCAGAGTTTGAAAACACCGTCCCCGCATGCAATGTGGACACTCTACTATTACGTCATAGCTGAATATGCGTGGAATGATGGTAGCTCCTACTGTAATGTGAAAATAAGGCGTTAGACGTTTATAAACATCGCATATTATCAACACATGTTTATTAACATAGAATTAAGGTGGCCGAGTGATTAGCAAACATGTATTTGCAACTCGTCCAAGGTTGATTTCCAGTGTGGTCACATCTCAGATTTTTAATCTTTCTTTTTTTTCTCCACACTTTTAATCTTTCAAGGCGAATGTAAACCCGTCGATCCCGTCGCAGGGAGGGAGCCATACCCTGTTCGCGTTAAAGTATTGAATTGAATTAAATTGAATTGAAGTTTTAAGGCGCACCAACACATGAAACGTTATATGACGCCTAACAGGAATGCACATGCCAGGCTCATCCTCCATGTATACATGGAGAATGGGCCTAGAACCTTCTCACCTGCAGAACTGCAAAGTTGCTGCAAATTCTATTGTAGACACTCCATTAACGCTGGAGCCACGTTTATTGTTTTTCTGCCACTGCTCTAGTGATTTGAGCGAAATGGCACCTGAAACAATGCAGGGGTCATGATGAAGACCTTTAATGAGCATGAACAAAAATGATAAATGCTAAGGAAGTGTTAGTCAGTGATTCACAACCGTAAACATAAGCTTTATCTCTGTTTCGGGTTCCAAATAAAGGGTTTTGCATTTTAAAAAAAAAAGGAAAAAGAAGAAAGATATAGAAATGTAAAATGTAAATAAACCCCAAGCAATAATAGATATTAAAATATACTTATATACGCAATTATTTTTTATTGGTATTTCCATAGGCCAGCTTTTGAGGGCGTAGAACAGCTTGAACAGCGCTTTAAATAATTATACAACCTTTGATGTTTTTAAGCTCACTTCACTGAGTACTAAATATTCCCTTAAACAGTTTCACATTTTGCCAAGCAATACTCTTTTATGGATGCTATGGAAACCTTAAAAGGATGGAATTTGATGACTTTTTTTCATCAAAAGCTGCTACCTGCACACTCGGTGTCATGTTTTTCTGTGATATTTTTTTCTCGAAAGCAACGTATAGAGAATATTGTCTTGGACAAATTGAGGTAATGTTTGTAGATTGTATGTGGTTTTAATAAAATGCATTGTTTAAGAACAAGGGGGATAACTCTCTTGTGTACTGAACTTTTAAAAACAAATCCGTTGTTTGGTGGAGGTCGATGTAATTATTCTATATACATCATTTATTATTTCCTGTTTTGTTGTCTATATAATAAAGGAAAGAAAAGGGGATAATTTTTATTTTTTGCTCATCATAGTAACAGCTTTGTCATATTAACGCGACCTTTTGCTGTTTAAGGTTAATCGTACCGCTGCTACTATTTTATCTGTATAATAGTAGAAGGTGTTTATAATCAAAATATGCAATTAAATTATTTCCTGTGGATTCTCACGACGGACGGAAGACGGACAACTCCGCCATCCCATAAAACCCCAAAACAAGTTTAAAGTCAAAATAATGCCGAATATATACATTGAGATGCTAATTATAATGCTTGATAAAAACTTTCAAACTTGCTGTGTGTTTCTTTTAAAACTCACGGCGTACCGTTGGTCTTTCTACATAACTTGCATGTGTTCATATGCCTGCCTTTATTCCTTATTAACATTGCCATTCATGTTTGTCTTTTGCGTGTTTTGGGGTTTACTGTGTTCTGTGAAAGCTACATTTCCTGTTCGACTTTTCTACTTATTTTCAATATATTATTAATAGGAATAGGATAAAGAATATAACTGACTGTTGATTATATTACGTATAACTGACTGTTGATTATATTACGTATAACTGACTGTTGATTATATTACCAATAAGAATATTATATTTAAACCTATGGTAGATAAGAATAAGAAGAAACAACATGAAAACTCCGACTTTCAATTAATTATATGCAAGCAGGTTTTAAGTATGTTACTAGCTTAATAATGAATGAATGAATGAATGGTGTTTTACGGCACGTCGACACAAAAATAGGTCATATTGTGCACAAACTGATGAAAGATGAAGAAATGAAGTAGTAAATAAAAACTAATGTATATATATATAAAGATAGAACTATTTACAAATAAGGGATGATATGGTAGTAATATAAACTATGTATAAGTGTAAATCAACCAATGCCCGTCAACGGGTGCATAAACAAGTAAATATATATAAGAACATACTATAATGATTTATAAAGTCTGATTATGATAATGATTTATATAGTCTGATTCCTTTCAGGAAATCTACTACTGGATTAATAAATCGAGACGCTAACTGTAATGGTTGAAAGAAAAACAACAACAGGGACTGTAGATAGACGAAAAGGTCCTGATAAAAACGTTATAAAAACTGCCAAGTCTCCCGTGTGTCCCTCTAACTGGCCTTCGGAGCGGAGAGAAATTTCCCTGCTGGCGCCCTTTGATCGAGTTCTCTCGTCTTGTGACACTTCCTGTCACCTGACACTTTTTTCCAGCTAATCATAATAATTGCACGCGCCTTGTTCGTGGATGGGAGGCAGACGACCTGCTTATTCCTGGGTATACCTTTCGCCGTCCGTAAGAATCGACACTTTCTCACGCACAATTTCCTAATGTAGACGACTGCAATTACAGAATGGGCAATAGAAACAATCTAAACTAACTAATGCTCAATTTAATGTTCCGAATCTCAAGTTAGAGCTGGCCTCTAGATGCCGTAATTTTCGCCCCAGGTTAGAGTTACAACATTTTAGGATTGTTAGCCTTGCAGCATTGCCGCTTGAATGCACACTGCACGAAAAAACGTAGCAGCGCCACACCATGTGCCATTCTGCACTATAATATTTCTTGCGCAAGGTAAGGTAATAATTTAACACCATTCGTTGTCCTTTCTGTAATTAATTCTAGCCCCTTTTTGTACAAAACACGTTGATATATATCTGGAATATTATATAGATGGAATTAGGTGTATATAACAGTGATGTATATAATATGCAATTTTCAGGGGCGGATCCAGGATTTCTGCTTAGGGGGGGCGTAAGATTTTGGTAAATTTTCGGGTCCGTTTCTAGCCTCATAAAACGGTTGCGGTAGTGCATTGATAGGGTAAAAAAGTCCGTTTTCAAATAAAACGAATTATCAATGTGTTAATTAAACCACTCATTAGCCATTATACGTCGAGCGAGCGAAGCGAGGGGAAAAAAATTGTTATCCTGAGGGCGTGCATCGAAATTGTTTGATATTTTATCTACAGTAACATGAACATACATGTATGAATAAAAAAAGTCCGTTTTCAAATAAAAGGATTTAACAATGTGTTAATTAAACCACTCATTATCCATTATGCGTCGAGCGAGCGAAAAAAACAACAACTGAGGGCGTGCATCGAAATTGTTTGATATTTTATCTACAGTAACATGGACATACATGTATGAATGAAAAAAAGTCCGTTTTCAAATAAAAGGATTTAACAATGTGTTAATTAAACCACTCATTAGTCATTATGCGTAGAGCGAGCGAAGCGAGCGAGAATTTTTTTATACTGAGGGCGTGCATCGAAATTGTTTGATATTTTATCTACAGTAACATGAACATACATGTATGAATAAAAAAGTCCGTTTTAAAATAAAAGGTTTTAACAATTTGTTAATTAAACCACTCATTAGCCATTATGCGTCAAGCGAGCGAAAAAAAAATATAGTAAGGGCGTGCATCGAAATTGTTTGATATTTTATCTACAGTAACATGGACATGTATGAATAAAAAAAGCCCGTTTTCAAATAAAAGGATTTTTACAATGTGTTAATTAAACCACTCATTAGTCATTATGCGTAGAGCGAGCGAAGTGAGCGAGAATTTTTTTCATACTGAGGGCGTGCATCGAAATTGTTTGATATTATATCTACAGTAACATGGACATACATGTATTATGATCCGGAACTTTTAGGGGGGGCGCGCGCGCCGGGTGCGCCCCCCCCCCCCCCCCCCCCCCCCCCCCCCCCCTGGATCCGCTAGTGATTTTTGTCTCGCCTTTTCGAAGAAAAAAAAGACAGGTGTTGCTTTTCCGACGGCGGCGGCGTCAACATTCAAGTATTAGGTCATTTTCTCTCAAACTGTATGCACTAGACCTTTCAAACTTTGCTTATAGTTGTATCTTGGGTGATACATGGCAACGTTACAAAGCAAATGTGGAAGTGACCTTGACCCTCCAAGCAAAGGGCAGATAACTTAATAATTTTTAGGTTCAACTTTTGCGTTTATGTCACCTTTTCAAAAACTGTATGCACTCCGGCGCGTATCCAGGCATACGCACGTACGCCAATGCGTACACGCACGTACGCCAATGCGTACAATTCGTCAGCAAAAGTGAAAAAATATAAGTTCCAAAAGTTCCAAATATGCAATAAAACTGAAGGCTGAGGGGTGTATGGGCTAGTGTCAAACAAAATGCCATATTAACGCTGAAATATAGCTTGAGAACGCATCATTTGCCTCCTAATTTTCAAAATTTTCTTGGGGGAGGCCAAACCCCCTTCCACACCCCCTCCCACACCTATCCCACCACTTGCAGCGTCGCTGCTCGGTTCGCAGCTACGCTTCTCATATCTGGTGTACATTTCAAAATGCTCCAGGTACGTCCCTGGCACTAGACCTTTAAAACTTTGCTTAACACTAAACGATTCCAAAATCCTTAACTTGTATTGAAATACCATTGTATTTTGTCTAGATCAACTGTCGCTATGTTTCTATCAGCCTGAACGGGGATATCGGGTGGAGATTGCGTGGGGGTAGAATGGCAGGGCAGAGTTTAAATTTTTGAATTTGTTTTTTCTTCGTTTTCCTTAATATCAAGTTCATATTTATATGTATTGTTACAATTTCAAACCGATAATCAAGTACACTTTTTCAGCCACAATGGAGAGAACGATAACTAATGTTGTAATAACCTGTAGTTCAATCCATTTGCATATGTTGCTATGAATATTGTGATGTTGAATTTATGTATTGTAACATATCTGCAATAAAATATTATTAGACTAATGCAGGAAATAGCTGATAAACTGTAAAAATATAGCTGTTAAATCATGAACATTTTGTTTTGATGGAAAATCCTGAGATTGCACACTTAAATCTGGAGATCCTGCACACATAAATCTGGAGATTCAGAGAGCAAATGAAAAATCTGGAGAATCTGTATTTTATCCAGAGAATTGGCAGGCCTGAACTTCACACACACCTTCATCTTAACCCAAGGAATGTTGTTGCACACATGCAGTAACCCGGACTTTCATTTATGGGATAGCGAGTTTTCTGTCATTTTGCCTCGTCAGATCTTTTTCAAACTTTACCAGATTGTTGATATCGAAAGCTCAGACGAGTTCGAAAACCAGCCAGTTCATACCAGTTACACCGGAGTTGTTGCCCTTGATTTAGTTTACTGCGATAGGGCCTTCATTTTTTATCCAATCTTTTTCAAATTTTCCCAGATTCTTGAGTACAAGCTGTTTTGGATTTTGGTTAATTAACAATGAACTCCATTCAATTAAACCGTTACTCGGGAATGGCGTTCTTCTAGTAGGACCCATTCGTCGAGAAGTTGTCCTAGCCCGCTGCAGATAGGAATACACGTTATACTCATATCATATTTATTACAAGGTGAGCAATTACAGAATGTATACCCTGCTTTGCACCGTTAACGGTCGAACACATCTTATTGGAATGTGTAGTCTTTGATCCTATGCGTCAAAGGGTAATGTTAATACTAATACTAATACTGAAAGTTATTTAATACTATAGATTTTGGTCTTGTTTTTGATTTTCCTGAAAAAAATCAGACTATATAAATAAATTATAATATGTTCTTATATATATTTACTTGTTTATATACCGCCCCCGTGTGTTCCCGGCCCCCTTTTGGTCACGGGCAAAGAATAGGGCCACTGCAGATTCCCTTTGGAGGGGTAGGCAGAGGGTAGAACCCCCTCAAATTCATGTACATTTTATCATTTTTTGTTCATGTTCATTAAAGGTCTTCATCATGATCCTGCATTGTTTCAGGTGCTATCTCGCTCGCATCAAAAGAGCAGTGGCAGAAAAACAATAACGTGGCTCAGCGTAAATGGAGTTTTCTACGATAGAATTTGCAGCAACTCTGCAGTTCAGGCTGAGAAGGTTCTAGGCCCATTTTCCATATTTTATCTTGATGTACAGGAAGATGAGCCTGGCATGTTCATGCCTGTTAGGCGCCATATAACCTGTTCATGTGTTGTGCGCCTTAAAAACCCCAATTAAATTCAATTGTTATATACCTGTTGACGGGCATTTGTTGATTTACATTACTAACATATCATCCCTAAATTTGTAAATAGTTTAATCTTTAAATATTTACAATAATTTCTAATTACCGGTACCTACATTTCTTCATCTTTCATTCAGTTTTTGCGCACAATATGATCACGTGTCGACGTGCCGTAAAACACAATTCGTTCATTCATTGATATCAATGAAAGCTCTGAAGAGTTTTGAAAACCAGCCACATCGGACCATTTACATTGGAGTTAGGCACTTGATTTTCTGAAATACCCTATAATTTGGCTCGTTAACACGATATGGCCTTCATTTTTTATTCAATCTTTTTCAAACTTGACCCAGATTGTAGATATCAATGAAAGCTCAGTCGATTTAAAAACAGCCAGTTCGGACCAGCAACACCAGAGTTATGGCCCTTGATTTAGTTAAAAAATCTGTATATTGCCTCACTAAGATATAGTTCAAAGATGCTGTATTTTCCCTCGTGAAGATGATAGAAACTTCATTTGACCGGATTCAGCGAAACTTTGCAGGATGATCAGTACCAAGCCTAGTTGTACATAGTGTCGTTTGTGTTCCGGATGAATGATTTGGTGGAGTTGTGGCCCTTTAAGGTTTCAATACACAAATTTTGGACTAGTTTCTTCTGAACTCCTGGCCAGATTTCAACGAAACTTTTTAGGGATGATTAGTACCAGGTCTAGTTGTGCATACAATAGCCGTGTTCTGGTCGAATGATATTTGGCAGAGTTATGGTCCCTTTAAAGGTTTTAAAATACACAAACTTTGTCCAGAACTAGTCACTCCTGAACCTCTGGCCAGCTTTCAGCGAAACGTGCAGGGATGATCAGTTACCAAAACTTGTTGCGCATTGTCATGGCCATGTTCCAGTTTAATGCTTTTTGACAGAGTTATGGCCCCTTATACATAAACTTTATCTTTAGCCAGTAAAGCGTCCACAGGCCTGAGGGCCTCTTGTTAGCCCCTACTGGCTTTGGCCAGTAAAGCTAAGGCCACCATTAAAAAAAAATTGTTTGCAGTTTCTGACTCATGGCTTTTAGGGGTGGGTCGGTAGGTAGGGATATATATATATATGTATTTTTTAACACATTCTTATTATTAACGCATGCCCATCGACGGCATGCAGATATCGTGTGCTTCACTAGTATTATCCATAGTTTTTAGTTCGACTGATCAGAGATCAGCAGAGCTTATGCCGTGGTGCGGCGTCCGTCTGTCTGTCCGTAAACTTTTATTTGTAGCGAATTCTTCTCTGAAACTACTTGATGGATATTCATGAAACTTTACAGAAATGTTGCCCATGAAGTCTAGTTGATCCTAGCAAAAATTCATGTTGATGTGAAATCCAAAATGGCCACCAAAGCAAAAAATAGATTTTTAAAATACAAGTTTGTAGCGACTACATCTTGAAAACTATAAGTGATATTGATATGGGACTTTTTCTAAAATGATCAGCATGACATGATGTTTGTCCTTGTCGAAAATCGTTTTGATTAGGCGTTAAACATGGCTGCCAGCGGCCATCTTTGTTTACATAGAGTTATATAATGAAAACTTGTAGCGACTACTCCTCTGAAACTACCTGACGGATTTTCATGAAACTTCACAGGAATGTTGCTCTTGATGTCTAATTGATCCTAGCAAAATTTCAGGTCGGCCGGAAATTCAAGATGGCCGCCACGGCTAAAAATAATTTTTCAAAATACAAGTTTGTAGCGACTACTTCTTGAAAACTATAAGTGATATTGATATGGGACTTTTTCTAAAATGATCAGCTTGACATGATGTTGGTCCTTGTCAAAAATCGTTTTCATTCGATGTTAAACATGGCTGCCTGCGGCCATCTTTGTTTACATAGAATTATATAGTAAAAACTTGTAGCAACTACTCCTCTGAAACTACTTTGCGGATGTTCATGAAACTTTACAGGAATGTTGCTCTTAATGTCTAATTGATCCTTTCAAAATTTCAGGTCGGCCGGTAATTTAAGATGGCCGCCATGGCTAAAAATAGATTTTCAAAATACAAGTTTGTAGCGACTACTTCCTGAAATCAAAATCAATCAGTAGAGCTTCAAGGTCATTGACCTCTTGTTTTTAAAAAGGGTTTAGTTAAATATTAACAGAACATGCAAAACATTGATCAAATGTTCATTTATGGACACATGAAATAGATTTAGTACTAACACTGCTCGACGCTAACATTTTCGAAGTAATGTTTCATATGACAAAATCTTTTGTTTGGTCGAGATATGACATCAAATCCAGTGCATACAATCTACACTATTTTTATATTTCATCTAAAACATATAAATTGAATATTTGCACATCATCATTAGAAATATTTGAAAAATATGGTCAAATTTTCACTTGCCCGGGGCAAATAGAAATTTAGTTTGGGCAAGTGAATTAGACAATGACTTGCCCGAAAATAACATTAATTTGTAGAGATATACACTTTACCCAAAATATTGTTCCCACGCATAAAATTTCCATGTTCTGGCAAGTAGAATTGAATGTTGTTTAACGGCTCATCAACACAGTATAGGTTATTTAGAGCCGCCCCAGAGAGAGGGTAAGATACATAGGAATCCGGGAACCTGCCCTACTCTTATTATCGAATAGATTCCTATGGTTCTTTAACGTGCTCGGAGGATAGACCGATACACGGGACCGCCCGGTTTACGTCCCCGCCCGGTTTACGTCCCCATCCGACGGACGGGGCTAAGGTAAAGTGTCTTGCCCAAGAACACACCAACGGAACGCATGCAGTGGCACCACGGAGGATTGAACCCGGGGCCTCCGGTTACAAATCCGCCGCACTACCGACTGCGTCTGGCAAGTAGAAAAAAAAAAGGTTAATGTCAAGCCCTGTTAAAGTATAAACATTGAACTCTGTGTCAATTTCACTTCTCAGTTTACGTTACTGCAAAGAACAATATTCTCTTCAAGTATCCTTTTTGCAGACGCCATCCTCACATTTTTCTCGCTCACAAGGTCAGTCATGTAGACGCTTTCAAATTAAAATAGCAGCAGAGATTATTTCCAAGCATCCAATATATCAGAGCATTATGGAACTTCCCAAAATAATTGAAACAACCAACAATATTTGAGATGAACACATTGGGGGAAAAAAATTTGAAAAAAAATGTTTGCGTCGGCAGATTTGCAGTGGGTCGGTCGCAAACTGCAAACAAACAATCTTTTAATTTAGGCCTTATGGGATTGCGAGTTGTCCGTTAACTTTTGCCTCGTTAACATGATAGGGCCTTTACCAGGTTGTTGATATCAATGAAAGCTCGGATGAGTTTAAAAAGCAGCCATTTCGGACCAGTAACACCGGAGTTATGGCCCTTGATTTAGTTAAAATTGCTATATTTTTCCTTGTTAACATGATAGGGCCTTCATTTTACATCCGATCTCTACCAGATTGTTGATATCAATGAAAGCTCAGACAAGTTCGAAAACCAGACAGATCGGACCATTTACACCAGATATGAACCTTGATTTTCTGGAATATGCTATAATTTGGACTCGTTAACACGATAGAGCCTTTATTTTTTATCAGATCTTTTCCAACCTTTACCAGATTGTTGATATCAATGAAAACTCAGACGAGTTCAAAAACCAGCCAGATTGGACCAGTAACACCAGAATTATGGCCCTTGATTTATTTTAAAATGCTGTGTTTTGCCTCAGGACGATAATGCCTTAATTTTTCATCTGATCTTTACAAAACTTTACCCGATTATTAACAATGAAAGCTTGGACATATTTGAAAACCAACCAATTCGGATTAGTAACACCAGAGTTATGGCACTTGATTTAGTTTAAAAATGCTGTATTCGAGATGATGGGGCCTTTATTTGGCCGGATTTCAACGAAACTGCAGGGATGATCAGTACAAAGCCTAGTTATACATATTGTCACCGTGTTCCAGTTGAATGATTTTTCACGGTTTTAGTACACAAACTTTGGACTAGTTCTCCTGAACCCATGGCCGGATTTCAACAAAACATTTTTTTAGGGATGATCAGTATCAGACCTAATTGTGCATGTCATCGCCATGTTCCGGTTGAAAGATTTTGGCAGAGTTATGGCCCTTTAAAGGTTTTATTGCACAAACTTCGTCTGGACTAGTTCTCCTGAACCCCTGGCCGAATTTCGACGAAACTTGGCAAGAATGATCAGTATCAAGCATAATTGTGCATATCATCGCCAAGTTGCAGTTGAATGATGTTTGGCAGAGTAATGGCCCTTTAAAGGTTTTAATATACACACTTTGTCCAGACTAATCTCTTCTGAACTCTTGGCCGGATTTCAACAAATCTTGGGGGGGATGATAAATGCTTATCATGCCAAGCCTAGTTGTGCATGTCATCGCCATGTTACGGTTGAATTTTATGATGACAACCTTGATATAAGAGCCGTTTTAGCAAGTAGAGCGTCCACAGCCCCACTTGGACCTCTTGTTTCAGAGTTATGCCCCCTTATATTTTATAAAACTTTAACCTGCAACCTTATAACCAAGATGATAACTGATTGTACTTGCTGAAATAAGCATGCAACATACAGGGGTGTAAAATTCCACTCGCCCGCTCACATTGGCGAGTGCAAGCTGCCTGCGGACGAGAAAAATTTGGCGTCTGGTCGTCCGACAGGGCGAGTGACTTTTTGCACTATACAAATTAAGTTAAACTATCGTTCAAACACGATGTTGCAATATTTGCAGGACCCAGATTGACAGGTGTTTGTTTATTACCAGGTAACCCACGCGTCATATAGACTGTGATTCAATTCACGCTAAAATCAATTGGAGTGTGATACAATATATCGCTAACCATTATTGGTCCAATGGAGACAAAATACTGAAGAGAAGTTCAGCAGAATGTTGTTGTTGTTGTTGTAGAAGTTAATTCTCCGCGCTTATTTTTTTTGCCCACTCCCCGACGAATGTCTGCGTGGAAGGGAATACATCTTAATGACTGTTGCCTGTGACAGTGTACCAGGACAGGTTGCAGACCATAATATTAAATGTGTTGTTAGATAATATGGCGCTTTCTTTATTTGAATAACAATAAAATATTCTCATACTGCCTGTCAGCTGCTACAGTGTCTGTGAGTACACAAATGTACTTATTGTAGCTTACTATAGTGGTGAAAATAATGTTCAGGATATATGCTGCAGGGCGAGTGGTAAATTGGTAAGGGCGAGTAGCTTTTTGCTTCCACTAGTCCTGCAGAGCGAGTGGATTTTTCCAAATTTTTACACCCCTGACATAAATTTTCATTACTGGTTTTAGCCAGGAAAAGTGGGTGGTCTGCCTCCACCACAAAAAATCGACCGTCGTACCGGTATATAACCTTACATGTGTTGAAAATGACGTAAAACAAACCAACAAAACAAAATAATCTTTGTTGGATTCACTTTACAAAACAGCAATTATAGAACAGTCCATCTTTCCTTTGTTGAGAACCCACAAATTATTTTCTGAACGATGGTCAATGTGTAATTGTATTGAGATATTTTGTGTTCATAATAAGGAATATTGAGAAAGATAAAATGTGATTTTATAAACTTTATGATGATTTATTTTACTTTAAAGATACTATAGCTCTATATAGGGTGTGTGGAGGGATTTACGCTTGGTTTACTACCAAATTCAAGCTTGTGAAACTTGGCCTTAAACCAGTACATAAGGAGAGAAACCTTTTTAATCCATCGTTCATTGTAGCATCATTGATATAAAAAAACATCACTGTCCTAATCATTGAAAAATAGTTTGCTTAACACGGGATTCAAACTCGAGACCTGGATTGGCAGTTCGTATACATAGCCATTAGGCCAAAGAGACGGCTGTAATATGACTTTTCATTCAAACTATTTGTTCGTTTAATAATGGATTTGGGGTTATTTCTCAATGTTATATTTAAACTACACAGTATATTTTAAGGTATAATAATGTTGGAATTTGTAGTCTATATTGCCTGGAGCGTTTTATTTCTAAAGGTTTTTGGTGTAAGTATGCACTTAGTGATAACGTCTACCGTGCTATCACTGAATGCATTATCAGGGATTCACTTTTGGGACTCGCTTATTTTGAAATTTAAATACACCTGTGGACTTGGGGCATGGTGTCCTGCAACTGTTGATATTGTCATTGTCTTTATCCTGCATGCCCCCATGAGTAAGGGCAGGCTTTCCATGCAGCACTTGTGCTTGTCTTTATCCTGCATGCCCCCATGAGTAAGGGCAGGCTTTCCATGCAGCACTCGTGCTTGTCTTTATCCTGCATGCCCCCATGAGTAAGGGCAGGCTTTCCATGCAGCACTCGTGCTTGTCTTTATCCTGCATGCCCCCATGAGTAAGGGCAGGCTTTCCATGCAGCACTCGTGCTTGTCTTCATCCTGCATGCCCCCATGAGTAAGGGCAGGCTTTCCATGCAATGCAGCACTCGTGCTTGTCTTTATCCTGCATGCCCCCATGAGTAATGGCAGGCTTTCCATGCAGCACTCGTGCTTGTCTTTATCCTGCATGTCCCCATGAGTAAGGGCAGGCTTTCCATGCAGCACTCGTGCTTGTCTTTATCCTGCATGCCCCCACAAGTAATGGCAGGCTTTCCATGCAGCACTCATGCTTGTCTTTATCCTGCATGCCCCCATGAGTAAGGGCAGGCTTTCCATGCAGCACTCGTGCTTGTCTTTATCCTGCATGCCCCCATGAGTAAGGGCAGGCTTTCCATGCAGCACTCGTGCTTGTCTTTATCCTGCATGCCCCCATGAGTAAGGGCAGGCTTTCCATGCAGCACTTGTGCAAAATGTGCCCCGTGTGGTTCCGGGGGGCCCGTTTGGTTACAGTGCAAAGAATCCCGTTGGAGGGGAAGGCAGAGGGGTAGAACCCCCACAAATTCATGTTCATTTTATAATTTTTTGTTCATGCTCATTCAAGGTCTTCATCATGACCCCTGCATTGTTTCAGGTGCCATCTCGCTCATATCACTAGAACAGTGGAAGGAAAACAATAACGTGGCTCCAGCGTAAATGGAGTGTCTACAATAGAATTTGCAGAAACTCTGCAGTTCAGGGTGAGAAGGTTCTAGGCCCGTTCTCCATATTTTATCTTGATGTACATGGAGGATGAGCCTGGCATGTTCATTCCTGTTAGGCGCCATATAACCTTTCATGTGTTGGTGCGCCTTAAAACCCCAATTCAATTCAATTCGTGTAAAATGTGGATTATCCAGTATTCAGTAATATAAGAATCTTTCATGGGTATCCGGTGAAGATAGGGAATTCCAACCTGAGGTATAATTGTTTTTATCGGAACCGAGGCTCTGCCAAGGTTCCGATTAAAACACTTATACCGAGGGTTGGAATTCCCTATCTGAACTGAATACCCTTGATAGATTCTTTTTGTCTCGCCTTTTCGAAGAAAAAAAGAGACATAGGTGTTGCTTTTAAGGCGGCGGCGGCGGCGGCGGCAACATTCAAGTTTTACGTTTAGGTCATTTTCTCACAAACTGTATGCACTAGACCTTTCAAACTTTGCTTATAGTTGTGTCATGGGTGGTACATCGCAACGTGACAAAGCAAATGTGGAAGTGACCTTGACCCTCCAAGCAAAGGGCAGATAACTTGCTAATTTTTAGGTTCCAACTTTTGCGTTTAGGTCACTTTTTCACAAACTATATGCACTAGACCTTTCAAACTTTGCTTATAGTTGTATCTTGAGTGGTACATGGCAACGTGACAAAGCAAATGTGGAAGTGACCTTGACCCTCCAAGCAAAGGGCAGATAACTTTATAATTTTTACCTTCAACTTTGGCGTTTAGGTCACTTTTTCACAAACTGTATGCACCAGACCTTTAAAACTTTGCTTATAGTTGTATCTTGAGTGGTACATCACAACGTGACAATGCAAATGTGGAAGTGACCTTGACCCTCCAAGCAAGGGCAGATAACTTTGTTACATTTACTTATTTTTCTCATGAACTAGAATTATGCACTAGATGTTTTAAACCTAATTTATAGCTTAATCTTTGGAAAAAAACATTCTATTTTGACATAGTTGCTCTTCCGTAGTTCATCTTTTTTTTGGATGCCTGGATTTCATCTATGACCTTAACCTACTTTTTGGAGCTGATGATTTTTAGCTCTACTGGCCAAAGGCCTTCATTGTTCATCCAGTCTTTACCAAACTTTACCAGATTGTTAATATCAATGAAAGCTCGCACAAGTTCGAAAACCAGCCAGATCGGACTAATAACAGCGGAGTTATGGCCCTTGATTTAGTTAAAATTGCTATATTTTGCCTCAATAAGATAGGGCTTTCATTTTCCAAACTTTACCAGACGTCATCGCGCCATTTTACCATATATGGCATATTGACAAAATGCATTTTAAAGCAAAGAAAATCACTGCAAATTGAATAAAAACAAATATACAGATGTAAAATGTATCAATTGTATGGTTATTTTTAATTTGCAGTGATTTTCTTTGTGTTGAAAGACATTTTGTCAATATGCCATATATGGTAAAAAGGCGCGATGACGTCATCGTTCCAAGATGGTGGCCTCCATTTATGTTTCTTTGCAACTTTTCAATGGATCATATCTCCTTTATTTTTCATGGCATTTTGATAATTCTTTCAGTTTTTTTCAAGTTTTTCAGAGATCTTTAAAATACACCTTGTTTGAAAATAGTGCATCAACCCCTTTAATAGATTTATATATTTTTTTCATTTTGTTTTTTTATTTATTTTTATTTTTATTTTTATTTTCTTATTTCATTTTTTTTTTTTTTATTTTTTTTTTTTTATTTTTATTTTTTTTTTGGTGTTAACGCAGTGTTAGCAGGAAGCATTGCTGTACCTATTGCATTTTTTTCCCGGTTCGTTGATTTTTGATGGAGTTACGGCCACTTGACATTTTTTTTTTAAAATTTCTTGCTGGTGCTACTCCTCCTAAACGCCTTGTTAGATTTCGACGAAACTTGGCAGGAAGCATCGGTAAGATGTCTAGTTGTGCATATCGCGCTTTTGTTCCAGTTTGCTGATTTATGACGGTGTTATGGCACTTTGACATTTTTACTCTAAATTTCTTGTCGGCGCTACTCCTCCTAAACGGCTTGTTGGATTTCTACAAAATTTGGCAGGAAGCCTCGTATGATGTCTAGTTGTGCAAAGCATGGTATATCAATGAAATTTTGGACAAGTTCGAAACCAGCTAGATCTAGTTAGTAACGACCGGTTATGGCCCTTGACTTGTTGAAAAATGCTATATTGTATTTTCCTTTGTTAAATCTGTAGTGACTTCATTTTTTTATCTGATCTTTGCATATTTGTTTAGAATGTTAATATAACCCCCACCCCCATTTTTCAATATGCCGCCAGCTAGTAACGTTTTGCATGTTTTCCTGCATACTGGATGTTGGTGCGCACGTAACTTTTATCTTTACCCCATACAGATAAGACTTTCCATCCCCCATGAAACATGGATAGCCTTATGCAGTATGCAAGAACATATCATTCAGGCCATCTTTAAAAAATTGTTGGTTTGCAGTGCGCGACCGACTCGTACAAATGGCCGCGACTCAAACTTTTTAATTGGTGTTTTATGGCGCCGATTATTTTTTCTCGATCTTTTTCGGTAGATTTGTTCTTTGCGGTTCATATAACAAGACTGGTTCCCCTCGATGTTGCATAATGCGCCAGTCTAAGTCGGGAAAAACCGATACCCAGCCTATCAAGGTAATTACACACGCATCCTACACGGCATAATTGGAATAAATATCAGTTTTAGGATGACTGGCAATAATTACTCTTGAAAAAGCAGATTAGTTATATAACACAGGGCGTACCTGGGCATACCCATGTCAAAGTGAAAAGAGTGTTATGTTAAAGGGGGATCTACTGATTTGCTTGTTGATAAGCCCTTGCAGTCCTACATGTATGCGTAAACTATATCCAGTGGCCATTGGTAGGCATTTAACTATAATAACACTCATTTTCATGAAACTAACAGATAACATCTTCTAGAATATTCGATGACCCATATCAAGTTTCAAAACTCTTGATTTTAGGGCTCATTTGCTATAAATAGAACAGACCGTACAGTACTTGCTTGAAGCAAATATACTAATTATGTAAAGCTATATCATTGTTGGAAAATATTTAGCATTTTAAATGTAAAAAAAGAAAAGAAAATGCAATGCATATATGGCTCTGTTAGTTATACTCTACAAATTCAAATATGTAGTTAAGCAGTATGAAAACTAAGATACATGTAACCATGTGAAACTAACATAATTGTGAACACTAATGCTTAACGAAGTCACCAATATGGCAATACTATCCACTGCATAATTTTAAAATCACACAACTGATTAAATTTCTTGTCATAATTTTATTCCTTTACAATTAAGAAATTGTATTTTGTATCTTTTAACAAATGAATGAATGGATAAACAAATAAATAAATGAATGAATGCATGGGTGTGTCGATTGATGGATGGATGGATGTATGAATGGATGAATCAATGAATCAAAGAATGAATGAATGAACTAAATACTGTAAATTATTGTTATAATGCAGTAGAGTTCTGGTAAAACTGCATATGACTGTATTTAGCTTTACAGCTCTTGTGGAATTGAAATCGAGTGAGCGATCCAGGGCCCTCTTGTTCTTTGAAGATAATGTTACTTACTGAAAGTTTAAAGTAGTATACGTGTTAACGTGTTTATTTATGATATCTCGAACCACGCTTTCGATATTAGAACGTTAAATTACTTTCTAAGTGGCACATTTGATGAAAATATCAGTTCAATAAAATCAACACGGTAACCGTTTATTTATACATTTGTATCCAAAACTGCATAAATATATTCCAAAAGTAGGAGTTTAAAACTTGATAACAATCGAAGGATAACAAGCGTCATATGTGAACAGTGCCAAATATCAGAAGTGGAACTAAAAGTAAAAAAAAAAACATTTAGAAAAGAAAACGTGTGATATGCGCTTTTCATTGCTTATTTATTTGATATTATACAGTGTTATATTCTTACGATTATTATAAAATATCTTAAAATTATTGGTAGATAGTTTGTTTAAAATTCTAAATACGACTTATCTTGAAATCTGAAATATAAAAAGTTAAAACTATAAGAGAAAATTAATGCACTTACATATTATATCACTATATTTATAATTGATAACCTTGTTATATAACGAGAAATAAAAAGCTATACTAACAGTTACCTAGGATATCTAAGTTAAATGTGTGTTTACTTAAGAAAAAATTATAACATTTAAATATATATGATTGCAAAATAAATATATCTTACAGTTATACATTATTTTGTTCAACCCTTGTTTATTAGAATTATACCCTCAGAGTAATTAAATACACGTTCCAATCAGCACTGTCTAGATGTTTCGACAAGTAAAGCGTTCGGTTTCCCGCTGTCCTGTTAAAGGGCATTTTGTCTGCTTCTCTAAACAAAACAAACTTATTCGAAGTAAACAAATTCTTCAGTCGAAGAACACATTGCCGTCTATGTTCAAATCTAATTTAAGAGCAGTTCAAGCAATTTGTTGATGATAAACAAATACGATCAACACTCAGTATATCATCTAAACTACATTCAGTGCAATTATAAGACGATCGGGTTTCCGCTTTTAAGTTTTTAATATTAATACATGTTCTGACAAGTTTCAAAATGAATACTCAATATAAAGGTTGCGAAACACAGCGTGTACTAACAAGTTAAAGTGCGATTACAAAATTTCGTCGATCAGCAACTCACGTTTTCCTCGTGCATTCGTAGTAACTTGCACGATGATAGTTATTGCTATATGACATACAACACAATTGTATGTGTTCCTGACGTGTCGTATCACCCATGAACCCGTACATGTAAGTGTTTTGAAACTCAAGTGAGCTCTTGTGTCATTGATTGTTTTTGTTGCATCTTAAATCCTTCTATTATTTCTGTAGTTCCCATTGCATAATAAATATCAACTTCAACGAACAAAGATTATTTGAATTCTTCAACCTATCTGCCATCTATAACTAAAGAAAACGCTAACAAGTTCGTTCTAGATTAACCATTTACGCAAATGTCATTACGGCAGTCATTTTCTTTTAACTTGTTTTCCTTCGTCACAAAATGACGTCACATTCTGTAAAACACGTGCACACGTGCTGAGCTCTGTTAATCTATGAGGGGTTTTGTTGATGAATACATTTAAAAAGAGCGTGTTATAAAAAACAATTGGAAACTCATTCCTTATTAGAAAATGGAAACAGTTGAAGACTTTTATCAAAGTCAAAGGTTATAATCGATTTAACTCGTATTCATACGCCGCATGTGCGCTACTACCGGGAACATCAATTAGTTACATCAACCTTACTCGCTGATTGTTTGATGTAGCAATATCGCAATGTAATCTATAATGCTAATATTCCGATTCAACATATTGTTTGCAATATATCGCAGAAGATCGCAGTATGAATATTCTCAAACCTGTCACTATATGCTTATGTTTAGTTTCGATAAGCTTTTAGTAACATGTCAGGTAACTTCATTTGAGATTTAAAGTATTATATTGTTTTCTTTATGAACAAAAGCTTAAATCCATTGATGTATCATATTTATGTATATATTGTGTTTTTCATCTTCATTTGTGTGATAATTACGTAATGATAATAATCGTATAATTGATATGTTCTGTATTTCTTTATTTACTGTATATAATATGTAACATTATTTCTTATTTATGTTTGTAACTGTTTAAATCACTGAAAAGTTGAATAAAAGAGTATATATACAAGAGCGTACTATGGATACCCATAATTGGATTTAAAAATATAAGAACATAATATTTTTCAAATTATAATTTTATTTGCATAACAGATACTTTTTAAATGTAATAGAGGTATTATTTTTAATAATGTGTCATATGATTATTCATATCTAGTATATTCATTTGTATATGGACATGTTAATACTAAGTACTCGATGATAATAATAAGATACAAAGCCTGCCCGCTCATTAACTGTAATTTTGATCATATCAAATATCGAATATAGTTTATTTTGTATGTAAAAAGCCATATCATATCATATGTTACGTTGTAAAGAAATTGAATTCTTAAAAGTAAAATGCAATGCGCCGAAACCAGGTTTTCAAATGGTGCAATCAGAAAGAAATCATGGCACAAAGTTGTTGGTGTCTTTACAAATTCTTGTTTATGGGGGTTATAACTCCTGCAGTCTTATTGATGACTTCTGCTTATGATACATTTTAAACCTGTTTTGATAATCTGATAATTGGTATTATTACCTTTCTTTGAGCTTGAAATCAGTCAGGTGTTACAAGGGTCTTGGTCAGTTTTGGGAGGGAATTTGAGAAGAACGGTTCTTTGTTATGTTTGAATATATATTTGTTTTTAATGGAATATTAGGAAGGTCAGTGTTTGTTCTTTATTCATGTATGTCATATTTCTAAGTATTGCATTGAGCTGTTTTTGGTGAATTGGATGTATTTGACAGGATTGAGGTTAGTGTTTCGTTTTTCATGAATTTCCATGGTTTTATATAGTTGAGTCAGCTAAACTTGAGGTTTCTGTTATAACTGTTTTCTATTGCATGTTATCATGCTCCCCATAGGGAGAGCAAAATATAGTCGCTGCTTTGTTCGTCCGTCCGTCCTTCCAACTCTTGTCCGAAACATAACTCCTAAAGTCTTTGAGGTATTGACTTCAAACTATGAAGAAAAAAAATAAAACTTCATATTATACAGATATCTCATTGAGGGGAAGTGCAATGCACAAGAACCATAACTCTGCCTTCACTATTTTTTTAGTTATTGCCCGTTGTTGATTTTCATACTCAATTCTACTTAATTCTATACATCATTCTTGTCCAGACCATAACTCCAAAAGTCTTCAAGGTATTGACTTCAAACTTCATATATAGATATATCTCATTAAGGGGAAGTGCATTGCACAAGAACTATAACTGCCTGCAGTATTTTTGGAGTTATTGCCCTTTGTTGATTTTCCTACTCCATTCTACTTAATTCTTTGCTTCATTCTTGTCTGACGCATAACTCCAAAAGTCTATGAAGATTTTTTTTTTCTTCATATACAGATAGATCTCATTGGGGAGAAGTGCAGTGCATGCAGTATTTTTGGAGTTATTGCCCTTTGTTGTTTTTCCTACTCAATTCTACTTAATTCTTTGCTTTATTCTTGTCCAGACAATACCTCCAAAAGTCTTTGAGGTATGAGTTCAAACTTCATGTACAGATAGAACCCGTTGAGGAGAATGCAGTGCAGTGCACAAGAAACCTGAATCTGCCTGCAGTATTTTTGGAGTTATTGCCCTTTACCAATTTTCATACTTTATTGTGAAAAAATAAAAAATGCAGTGCAGATGAATCATAATTCTATCAATAGTCATTGCTTAATTATCTCCTTTATATCATATATTTTACTTAGTGAAGGGCAGTAATTCTTGTTATACTGAGTAAAGTTCAAACTATTTGACTAAAAACTGAAAGCACTTTTTCATTGTTTTGCTTTCCTTTCCAATGTATGCCCCGAATGGGTACTTACATTAAGGTAAGGTTGGACTCTATCTGTATATGGTTTTACCTGGTTAGTTACATAACAGATGCTGCTATGTGACTAAAACTTAACATGGCAATAGCCAGATATGTATCATACCGTTAGAACGTCTGTCTGTCTTTCTGTCAGGTATCATATCTTGATAGGTATTGGTCGGATTAGGTTCAAACTTTGTCAGATTGTTCCCCTTGGTGATATCTCGCCACTTTTTAAAAGAGGGTTACATGGGGCTCAAAAACTAGGTCACTAGGTCAAATCTTAGAAAAATCTTTGTAATTTACTATTGGCAATGTGTATGGTCCAATCTTTATGAAACTTTATCAGAATTTTTGGCTTAGTGAAACCTTTGATTTTAAGCTCTACTGGCCAAAGGCTTATGCGATGGTGTTGTGTCTGTCGTCCGTGCGTGCGTGCTTCCATAAATAATTGCTTGTGAACGCGATAGTCTTCAGTTTTGATTGTATAACAATCAAACTTATACAGTAGTTAGATATCCATGAGAGCTCGGTTCCTTTCGCAAACCAGCCAGATCCGCCAATGCAAGACTGGATTATGGCCCTTGAAATTGTCAAAATTGCTATAATAGAGCTTGTGAACACAATAGAGGCTCCATTTACTGTCTGATCTTCACCAAACTTATACAGTAGCTAGATATCCATGAGAGCTCGGTTCCTTTCAAAAACCAGCCAGATCTGCCTATTCTTAACTGGATTATGGCCCTTGAAATTGTCAAAATTGCTATAATAGAGCTTGTGAACAAAATCGAGGCACCATTTACTATCTGATCTTCACCAAACTTATACAGTAGCTAGATATCCATGAGAGCTTGGTTCCTTTTGCAAACCAGCCAGATCCACTTATTCATGACTGGATAATGGCCCTTGAAATTGTCAAAATCGCTATAATAGAGCTTGTGAACACAATAGAGGCTCCATTTACTGTCTGATATTCACCGAACGTAGGTAGTAGTTATACCCCCACAAACGAAGTTTAGGGGGGGTATATAGGAGTGAGCTCGTCGGTCGGTCGGTCCGTCCGTCGGTCGGTCGGTCGGTCGGTAGGTCCATCAAATGGTTTCCGCATGATAACTCCTGAAAGGGGCGACGGATTTTAATAATTTTTCATACACATGTGTAATATCATAAAATACAGGTCAAGTTCAAATATGGGCATGCTCGAGTCAAGGTCACCGTTACTAAAAATAGAAAAATGGTTTCCCCTCCATAGAAAAATGGTTTCCGCTCTATAACTTTAGTAGGGATTGAGATATTTTAATAATTTTTCATACACATGTGTAATATCATAAAATACAGGTCATGTTCGAATATAGGCATGCTCGGGTCAAGGTAAAGGTCACCGTTACTAAAAATAGAAAAATGGTTTCCGCTCCATAACTTTAGTAGGGATTGAGATATTTTAATAATTTTTCATACACATGTGTAATATCATAAAATACAGGTCAAATTCGAATATGGGCATGATCGGGTCAAGGTCAAGGTCACTAAAAATAGAAAAATGGTTTCCGCTCCATAGAAAAATGGTTTCCGCTCCATAACTTTAGTAGGGATTGAGATATTTTAATGATTTTTCATACACATGTGTAATATTAAACACAAGAAAAGTTCGAATATGGGCATGCTCGGGTCAAGGTCACCGTTACTAAAAATAGAAAAATGGTTTCTGCTCCATAACTTTAGTACGGATTGAGATATTTTAATAATTTTTCATACACATGTGTAATATCATAAAATACAAGTCAAGTTCGAATATGGGCATGCTCGGGTCAAGGTCAAGGTCACCGTCACTCAAAATAGAAAAATGGTTTCCGCTCCATAACTTGAGTAGGGATTGAGATATTGTAATAATTTTTCATACACATGTGTAATATCATAAAATACAAGTCAAGTTCGAATATGGGCATGCTCGGGTCAAGGTCAAGGTCACCGTTACTAAAAATAGAAAAATGGTTTCCGCTCCATAACTTTAGTAGGGATTGAGATATTGTAATAATTTTTCATACATGTGTAATATCATAAAATACAAGTCAAGTTTGAATATGGACATGCTCGGGTCATGGTCAAGGTCACCGTTGCTAAAAATAGAAAAATGGTTCCCGCTCCATAACTTTAGTAGGGATTGAGATATTTTCATAATTTTTCATACACATGTGTAATATCATAAAATACAAGTCAAGTTTGAATATGAGCATGCTCGGGTCAAGGTCAATGTCAACGTTACTAAAAATAGAAAAATTGTTTCTGCTCCATAACTTTAGTAGGGATTGAGATGTTTTAATATTTTTATGCCCCCGAAGGGAGGCATATAGTGGTTGAATCGTTTGTCCGTCTGTCCATCTGTCCGTCTGTCCGTCCCCTTGGTTTCCGATCAATAACTGAAGAACCCTTGGGCCCAGGGACCTCAAACTTGGTGGGCAGGTTGTTCATGGCCGGCAGATGACCCCTATTGATTTTTAGGTCAAAGGTCAAGGTCACAGTGACCTTTCAATGAAAATCGGTTTCCGATCAATAACTGAAGAACGCTTGGGCCCAGGGACCTCAAACTTGGTGGGCAGGTTGGTCATGGCTGGCAGATGACCCCTATTGATTTTGAGGTCAATAGTTCAAAGGTCAAGGTCACAGTGACCTTTCAATGAAAAACAGTTTCCGATCAATAACTGAAGAACGCTTGGACCCAGGGACCTCAAACTTGGTGGGCAGGTTGGTCATGGCCGGCAGATGACCCCTATTGATTTTGAGGTCAGTAGGTTAAAGGTCAAGGTCACATTGACCTTTCAATGAAAAACAGTTTCCGATCAATAACTGAAGAACGCTTGGACCCAGGGACCTCAAACTTGGTGGGCAGGTTCGTCACGGCCGGCAGATGACCCCTGTTGATTTTGAGGTCAGTAGGTCAAAGGTCACCTTGACCTTTCAATGAAAAACAGTTTCCGATCAATGACTGAAGAACGGTTAGGCACAGGGACCTCAAACTTGGTGGGCAGGTTGGTCATTGCCGGCAGATGATCCCTATTGATTTTGAGGTCATTAGGTCAAAGGTCAAGGTCACAGTGACTATGGCTATCACCCCGACTATGTCTAAGCGGGGGCATTTGTTTGTCATCATCCTGTGACAGCTCTTGTTTCATACACATGTTTAATATCATAAAATACAAGTCAAGTTCGAATATGGGCAAGCTCGGGTCAAGGTCAAGGTCACCGTTACTAAAAATATAAAAATGGTTTCCGCTCAATAACTTTAGTAGGGATTGAGATATTTTAATGAAAGTTGATATGTAGGTACCTTATGAGGAAAGGAAGGTTGGGATTGTATTTGGGGTGGCTGGGGTCAAGGTCAAGGTCAATGTTACAAAAAATAGAAAATAACTTTTTATTCATGTAGTTGCCATATTCCTGTGACAAGGCGGTATGTGGGGGTATTAATCACTTTCAGTGATAATTCTAGTTAAATATTGGTGAGAACTCGGTTCCTTTCTAAAACCAGTAAGATCCGCCCATGCATGACTTGATTATGGCCCTGGAAATTGTTAAAATTGCTATTATACAGCTTGTGAACACAATAGAGGCTCCATTTCTTATCTGTTCTTCAACAAACTTAAATAGTAGTTAAATATTGATGAGAGCTCAGTTCCTTTCGAAAACCAACCAGATCTGCCCATGCATGACTGGATTATTGCCCTTGAAATTGTCAAAATTGCTATAATACAGCTTGTGAACACAATAGAGCCTCCATTTACTATCTGACCTTCACCAAACTAAGATAGTAGTTAAATATTGACGAGTCTTGAGCTTCGTTCCTTTCAAAACCAGCCAGATCCGCCATACATGAATGGATTATGGCCATTGAAACTGTCAAAACTGCTATAATACAGCTTGTGAACACAATAGACCTTCCATTTCTTATCCAACCTTCACCAAACTAAGAGAGTAGTTTAATATTGATGAGAGCTCGGTTCCTTTCGAAAACCAGCCAGATCCTCCCATTCATGACTAGACATTGGCCCTTGAAATTGTCAAAATTGCTAAAATACAGCTTGTGAACACAATAGAGCCTCCATTTACTATCTGATCTTCACCAAACTGGAAAATGGGAGAGCATATTACAGTCGCTGCTTTGTTCGTCTGTCCCTGCTAACGGTAGGATACCTAGGGGGCTTTGTCATTAGGGTTAGTGTAAGGTTGGACTCTATCATTATATAGTTTTATGTGTTGTGAGGCTAAAAAATAACTCTGTGATAGTCACATATTTATCATATCCTTAGAACTTTTAGAAAAATGGTTTCCAGCCAATAGCTTATGTAAGAATTGATGGATAGTGTTGAAAGTTTCTGTGCAGGTAGGTTATGTGAAGAGCTAGCTTTGTAATGTTTTAATAGGGGTGGGTTCAAGGTCAATGTCACTGTTACTAAAAATAGAAAAAAAGGTTTCTGCCCAATACCTTAAGTTAGAATTGATGGAATGTGATAGTGATGTAAGTTGCTGTTATGAAATTCTTCAACTTGTGTATAATGATGCTACAACCATTCACCTTCTACCAGCACATTCAATTACAATTTCTGCCTTTTCATTGAAACTGGGCGTTTGGGTAGCATCCATTGCTTCTAGCAATTTTCTTGTTTAATCTGGGTCATGTGGGGTCAAAAACTAGGTCACTAGGTCAAATCTCAGAAAAATATTGGCCCCAAACTATATCTTGGTACCAGTTTTGATTGGTCAGATTATGTCCAAACTTTGTCAGAATGTTGCCCAAAATGAACTCTTGACCCTGTTTAAAAATAGGTCACATGGGGTCAAAACGTAGGTCACCAGTTGAAATCTTAGAAAAATCTTTTGAACACTGGCATGTTTCATTACTCTATTGCAAACGTTTGACCAACCGTTGCGCTTGGCATACTTCACTAGGTCAAATATTAATGCTTCAATATTAACAATATTCTTTTAATTTCAAACGACTGCAAACAAACTCAAATTCATATCCAACGTTTATAAGTAAGTAAGGTGCTCTTAATTAATTATTTAATATTCAACTTTAAACGAATAATCTCCCATTGTTTTCATATTACAATTAGCCTGAATTTGAATATTTAACAGACTTCTCTCTTTAATTATGTCTTCCCCCCTTCTGGGGGAGACATATTGTTTTTTCCCTGTCCGTCCGTCTATCCGTCTGTCCGTCTGTCCGTCTGTCACACTTGTTTCCGCTCAATAACTGAAGAATGCTTAGGCCTAATAACTTCATACTTGGTATGCAGGTTAGTCATGACCAGTAGAAGACCCCTATTGATTTTGAGGTCAGAAGGTCAAAGGTCAAGGTCACCGTGACCTTGTGAGCTAAAAAAATTCCGTTTCCGTTCAATAACTGAAGAACGCTTGGGCCCAGGAACTCTATATTTGGTATGCGGGTTGGCCATGCCCAGAGGAAGGTCCCTATTGTTTTTGAGTTCAGTAGGTCTAAAGGCAAGGTCACAGTGACCTTGAGCTGTAAGATCACAGTGACTTTTATGTGAAAAATGGTTTCCGCTCAATAACTGAAGAATGCTTGTGCCCAGGAACTTCATACTTGGTATGCAGGATGGGCATGACCAGTAGAAGACCCCTATTAAATATGAGGTCAGTAGGTCAAAGGTCAAGGTCACGGTGACCTTTAGCTGAAAAATGGTTTTCCCTCAATAACTGAAGAACGATTGGTCCATGGAACTTTATACTTGGTATGCAGGCTGGTCATGACAAGTAGAAGACCCCTATTGATTTTGAGGTCAGAATGTCTAAAGGTCAAGGTCACCGTGACCTTGTGTGCTAAAAAATGGTTTCCGCTCAATAACTGAAGAACGCCTGGGCCCAGGGACTCCATGCTTGGTATGCAGGTTGGTCATGCCCAGTGAAAGGTCCCTATTGATTTTGAGTTCAGTAGGTCTAAAGGCAAGGTCACAGTGACCTTGAGCTGTAAGATCACAGTGACTTTTATTTGAAAAATGGTTTCCGCTCAATAACTGAAGAATGCTTGGGCCCAGGAACTTCATACTGGGTATGCAGGATGGGCATGACCAGTAGAAGACCCATATTGCATATGAGGTCAGTAGGTCAAAGGTCAAGGTCACAGTGACCTTTAGCTGAAAAATGGTTTTCCCTCAATAACTGAAGAACGATTGGGCCATGGAACTTTATACTTGGTATGCAGGCTGGTCATGACAAGTAGAAGACCTCTATTGATTTTGAGGTCAGAATGTCAAAGGTCAAGGTCACCGTGACCTTGTGAGCTAAACAATGGTTTCCGCTCAATAACTAAAAACGCCTGGGCACAGGAACTCCATGCTTGGTATGCAGGTTGGTCATGCCAAGTGGAAGGTCCCTATTGATTTTGGGCTCAGTAGGTCTAAAGTCAAGGTCACAGTGACCTTGAGCTGAAAGATCACAGTTACCTTTATGTGAAAAATACTTTCCGCTTAATAACTGAGGAATCCTTGGTATACAGGATGGGCATACCAGTAGAAGACCCCTATTAAATATGAGGTCAGTAGGTCAAAGGTCAAGGTCACGATCATCGGATGACCTTGTGTTGAAAAATGGTTTCCGCTCAATAACTGAAGATTTGGGCCCAGGAACTTCATAATTAGTATGCAGGTTAGTCTTGACCCCTATTGATTTTGAGGTCAAAGGTCAAGGTCACAGTGACCTTGAACTGAAATATGGTTTTCGCTCAATAACTGAAGAATAACTGGGCCCAGGAACTTTATACTTGGTATACAGGTTGGTCATGACCAGTAGACAACCCCTATTTATTTTGAGGTAAGTAGATCAAAGGTCAATGTCACAGTGACCCTGAGATGATTAACAGTTTTTCAATTTAAAACTGAAAAATTAGTATATACTTCTATATACCGCTCCAATTCTACAATTCTCATGTCCATCAATAATTATTTCTTACCTACGACCACACAATGGGGGAGACGAGCGCTTTTTCAAAAAAGCAATGTCTAGTTACCAATATAGCTTACAGAGCAGGTCTGTCCCAATTTCTCATATGTTGCGTATCTCAAAAAGTAGATGAACCAGTCATGAACACTTTACAGGAAGGTTAACCATTATGTGTAGATGTGCACCTGATATTTCATATTTGTCTGTGTAAAGTAATGGTCCTTGACTTATTAACAATATAGCCTACAGAGCATGTCCATCCATCCCAAATTCTCGTGTGTTGCCTATCTCAAAAAGTATATGAACCAGAGTCATTAAACTTCACAGGAAAGTTAACCAGCATGTGTAGATGTGCACCTGATGTTTCATATTTGTCTGCCCATTTTGTACAAAGTTATGGCCCTTGACATATTAACAATATTGCCTAAAGTGTATGTTTGTCCAAATATTTTGTGTGTTGCGTATCTCAAAAAGTATACAAACCAGTCATAAAACTTCACAGGAAAGGTAACCAGCATGTGTAGATGTACACCTGATGTTTCCAATTTGTATGTGCCCAGTTTGTGCAAAGTTATGGCCCTTGACATATTAACAGTATAGCCTAAAGAGCATGCCCGTCCGAAAATCTTGTGTATTGCGTTTTTCAAGTAGTATATGAACTAGTCATAAAACTTTACAGGAATGTTAACTATCATGTCTTGATGTGCACCTGATGTTTCATATTTGTCTTTGCCCATTAAGTGCAATGTTATGGCCCTTGACATATTAACAATATAGCCTCCAGAGCATGTCCGTCCGAAAATCGCATGTGTTGCGCATTTCAAAAAGTATATGAACCAGAGTCATAAAAGCGCCGTTCGGGTGTTGGACACTATACTGTAATGCTGGCGTTAGCACTAACACTGGGATGCCGCTTCTGTGTGAAGCAGATAGCACCAAGCTAAGATTTCTTATGTTGTTAATGATAAGCTTCGAAACATGAAGCCAGTGAATATAATGATATCTTCTTGCACTGCTGTCTTCTCTATCGCAGGAAGCAATCTTAAATTCCGGTGTTAAAGATAATGCCAGCATTAGCGCTAATGCTGTTCTTGCAACCAGGCCTACACTATATCAGAAGAAGGAGAATGTTCTGCATTAAGTGGCAAATATCCTTTGAATCACCAAACACCAAACTTCATTGAATTGCCTGGGTTACTTTTGCAATGACATTCTCCAGCCAGCCTTCTTTCTAATGAGTTCAGCAAATTATTCATGATTGCCTTCAGCCAGTCTACCTTTTCTGTAATGCCCCTGTCATCCTGTAACCTGCAGACTTTAGTGCATAACTTTGCATTTTGATTGATCATCTTACCTTAGATGTTTTTCATTTCAGAGTATGGCAGAAGCCAAGTTGGTTAAAGTTGGTGCTAGAGTCCAGGTGACAGGAACAGATGTGGTGGGATGTGTAGCCTATGTTGGAATCACACAGTTCTCGAGTGGTAAGCTTGTTAACTTCTTAGTTGAAGGAAGTGAAGCATCAAAGTTAGGTGTGGCATCACTGGCAATCCCGATTCCCTTTAACTGTTATACCCCCAGTTCCTCAAATGGACTATTTCAAAGCATTAGGGAAGAAGGTTAAGATAAAGATGTGGATTTCAGAGTTGTCATGGAATCCTATTGACAAGACTTTGTCAGCAAGATTCCATTCTTTGAATTGATTCATTTACTAACTGACACAATCAATCAATCAATAATAGATTTGTATAGGGCACCCTTGCATGGTCCACCATGCTCAGGGTGCCACCTCTCAAAAAAAAAAAACTGTCCAAAAAGGAATGTCTTCAGCAATTGCTTAAAACTGTCCTTTGGCAGTGTCCTCACATCATGTGGAAGGCGATTCCCCAGATACGGCCCACATCTTGAAAAACTGCAGTCACCGTTATTTGATTTAGTTCAGGGAACAACAAGGTCCTTTGAAGAAGCAGCCCTAGTAGTACCTTAGACTTCCCAAAGTTACTCAGTCAAATAATTGGCCTGATGAGCCAACTTGGTGCCATTAGGAATAGAGATATAGATAATATTTATTTTTTATTTATTAGAGGCAGAATCTGCTAAACAGCCATTCTATTCTTATGTTTGGAATTTTCAGTTAGACCTTCATTTCAAACATAATCTGCACATTATCTTTCTAATACCATGCAGTGTTCTCCACAAGATTTTTGTAAGGTTGGTAGGGGGTAGCCGTGGAATTTCAGGATAAGTTTCCATACTGCAAATTAAGATAGGGTGGTCACTGAATTATGGTATTGTGGTGTAAGGGAAATCCAATATGGAATCTGGGTCCAGGGTAGGGGCAGATTCCAAGATAGGGGGTGTCAGGCCAAGGTAGGGGCCCTCTGGCAAAATACCTTGTGGAGAAGACTGTACGGGAACTCTAAATATAATAGACATAAAGTTTTCAGTATTTTTCCAGGCGAATGGATTGGTGTTGTTCTTGATGAGGCCAAAGGCAAGAATAATGGATCAGTCCAGGGCAAGAAATACTTCTCTTGTGAGGACAACCATGGCATCTTTGTCAGGCAGTCTAGGGTAAGCATACAGCGTCTTAAATGTGAGGGTAGGAAACCATGGAATTGTAAGTCGGTTAGTCTCTGACCGAGTCCCTGATATGTGAGGACAACCATGGTATCTTTGTTAGGCAGTCTCAGGTAAGCATATAAGGTCTCAAATGTGAGGACGGGAAACCATGGAATTATATGTTGTTTAGACTCTGGTGAGTGCCTGATAAGTGAGGAGAACCATGGCATCTTTGCCAGGCATTTTGTGGACAACCATAATATTTGTCAGGCAGTCCCTGGTGACTTCCCAGTCTCACATATGAGGACAACTATAGCATCTTCGTCAGGCAGTCCCTGGGGACTGCCCTACCAGGGACTTCCCTGTCTCACATGTGAGAACAACCAAAGCGTCTTTGTCAGGTAGTCCCATGGTCCCTAGTCACTGTACTGTCTCACATCTGAGAACAACCATAGCAAGATGCTGCATCTTTGTCAGGCAGTCCCTAGTGAGTGTCCTGTCTCACATGTGAGGCCATCCATAGCTTCCTAAACACTTAAAGTAGTCCTCTGGTGTTGAAAACATGAAAAATGGCTATTTTGACACTTTTCCAAAAATAGTGACATTAGGTAGAGTAAGATATGTTGGATTTAATAAATCCATTTGGAATTTGGTTTCAGTTGTGGAAAAGGGTGCAAAATTGGGTTTATTGTTCAAAACGTAATGCATTATGCATTACATTGTACTTGAAAATAGTGCATTTTCTCAAAACAGAAATTTTGCAAAACCACATTCCTTAGTAACTATTTAACTTTTGATTGGCTCATTGGTTTGGACTGAAATTTGGCAGTTACTAAAGACATGGTTATTGTAGGGTCAATGGACATACAGTTACTAAAGACATGATTAATGTAGGGTCAATAAACATACAGTTACTAAAGACATGGTTAATGTAGGGTCAATGGACATACAGTTACTAAAGACATGGTTAATGTAGGGTCAATGGACACACAGTTACTAAAGACATGGTTAATGTAGGGTCAATGGACATACAGTTACTAAAGACATGGTTAATGTAGGGTCAATGGACATACAGTTTCTAAAGACATAGTTAATGTAGGGTCAATGGACATACAGTTACTAAAGACATGGTTAATGTAGGGTCAATGGACATACAGTTACTAAAGACATGGTTAATGTAGGGTCAATGGACATACAGTTACTAAAGACATAGTTAATGTAGGGTCAATGGACATACAGTTACTCAAGACATGGTTAATGTAGGGTCAATGGACATACAGTTACTAAAGACATGGTTAATGTAGGGTCAATGGACATACAGTTACTAAAGACATGGTTAATGTAGGGTCAATGGACATACAGTTATACTAAAGACATGGTTAATGTAGGGTCAATGGACATACAGTTACTAAAGACATGGTTAATGTAGGGTCAATGGACATACAGTTACTAAAGACATAGTTAATGTAGGGTCAATGGACATACAGTTACTAAAGACATGGTTAATGTAGGGTCAATGGACATACAGTTACTAAAGACATGGTTAATGTAGGGTCAAGGGACATACAGTTACTAAAGACATGGTTAATGTAGGGTCAATGGACATACAGTTACTAAAGACATGGGTCAATGTAGGGTCAATGGACATACAGTTACTAAAGACATGGTTAATGTAGGGTCAATGGACATACAGTTACTAAAGACATGGTTAATGTAGGGTCAATGGACATACAGTTATACTAAAGACATGGTTAATGTAGGGTCAATGGACATACAGTTACTAAAGACATGGTTAAAGTAGGGTCAATGGACATACAGTTACTAAAGACATGGTTAATATAGGGTCAATGGACATACAGTTACTAAAGACATAGTTATTGTAGGGTCAATGGACATACAGTTATACTAAAGACATGGTTAATGTAGGGTCAAAGGATATACAGTTACTAAATACATGGTTAATGTAGGGTCAATGGACATACAGTTATACTAAAGACATGGTTAATGTAGGGTCAAAGGACATACAGTTACTAAAGACATGGTTAATGTAGGGTCAATGGACATACAGTTACTAAAGACATAATTAATGTAGGGTCAATGGACATACAGTTATACTAAAGACATAATTAATGTAGGGTCAATGGACATACAGTTATAATAAAGACATGGTTAATGTAGGGTCAATGGACATACAGTTATACTAAAGACATGGTTAATGTAGGGTCAATGGACATACAGTTACTAAAGACATAGTTATTGTAGGGTCAATGGACATACAGTTATACTAAAGACATGGTTAATGTAGGGTCAATGGACATACAGTTACTAAAGACATGGTTAATGTAGGGTCAATGGACATACAGTTACTAAAGACATGGTTAATGTAGGGTCAATGGACATACAGTTATACTAAAGACATGGTTAATGTAGGGTCAATGGACATACAGTTACTAAAGACATGGTTAATGTAGGGTCAATGGACATACAGTTATACTAAAGACATGGTTAATGTAGGGTCAATGGACATACAGTTACACTAAAGACATGGTTAATGTAGGGTCAATGGACATACAGTTATACTAAAGACATGGTTAATGTAGGGTCATTGGACATACAGTTATACTAAAGACATGGTTAATGTAGGATCAATGGACATACAAGTTATACTAAAGACATGGTTATTGTAGGGTCAATGGACATACAGTTACTAAAGACATGGTTAATGTAGGGTCAATGGACATACAGTTACTAAAGACATGGTTAATGTAGGGTCAATGGACATACAGTTACTAAAGACATGTTTAATGTAGGGTCAATGGACATACAGTTACTAAAGACATGATTAATGTAGGGTCAATGGACATAAAGTTATACTAAAGACATGGTTAATGTAGGGTCAATGGACATACAGTTACTAAAGACATGGTTATTGTAGGGTCAATGGACATACAGTTACTAAAGACATGGTTAATGTAGGGTCAATGGACATACAGTTACTAAAGACATGGTTAATGTAGGGTCAATGGACATAAAGTTACTAAAGACATGGTTAATGTAGGGTCAATGGACATACAGTAACTAAAGACATGGTTAATGTAGGGTCAATGGACATACAGTTACTAAAGACATGGTTAATGTAGGGTCAATGGACATAAAGTTACTAAAGACATGGTTAATGTAGGGTCAATGGACATACAGTAACTAAAGACATGGTTAATGTAGGGTCAATGGACATACAGTTACTAAAGACATGGTTAATGTAGGGTCAATGGACATACAGTTACTAAAGACATGGTTAATTTAGGGCCAATGGACATACAGTTACTAAAGTCATGGTTAATGTAGGGTCAATGGACATACAGTTATACTAAAGACATGGTTAATGTAGGGTCAATGGACATACAGTTGTACTAAAGACATGTTTAATGTAGGGTCAATGGACATACAGTTACTAAAGACATGGTTAATGTAGGGTCAATGGACATACAGTAACTAAAGACATGGTTAATTTAGGGTCAATGGACATACAGTTACTAAAGACATGGTTAATGTAGGGTCAATGGACATACAGTTATACTGAAGACATGTTTAATGTAGGGTCAATGGATATACAGTTACTAAAGACATGGTTAATGTAGGGTCAATGGACTTTCACTCACTTAGCAATCTTAATTATAAATTTTTATTTGTTAATTAGTTTTGATGTGTACTATTATGGTAATTGTTCGTTAATTGGAGGTGATACGGGTGCAAGTCCATCGGGAGTGGTTCGATGCAAGTGGGACCTGTGGTTTCATGAATTAGCCCTTGGCAAGGACAATAGTGATCAATACTTGTATTTCAACTTTCATTAATTTTTCAGACAATCTTGCTGACGGAATTGTGTTCTGCTCCTGCTCCACCCAGTGAACCATCTCCAGTGCCAACCAAGGTATGAAATTTCTGAGGGCTACCCTGAATTTGATTTTCCAGAATACTTTAACCCTTTCACTGCCAAATTTCCCCAAATTCTGTCATTCCCAGCGCCGAATTTCCCTGGGAAATCGGGAGACCACTGAGAAACTTTTTATCATTAGTGGCAGATCTTGCCAACAGCACTGTGTTAATGTACGCAAAATATTTCGCCTACGGCGGTAGAGCAACAGAAAAATGTAAAGATCGATTGGTGAGACATCTGGTGTGTCTGAGGTGTACTTGATCAGTGAAAGGTGGCGACAGATTTTGCCTATGGCGCTCTGCCATGGAGGCGACAGATTTTGCCTACGGCAGTGAAAGGGTTAAACCCCAAATGTCTGAAACTACCAGGTAATGTTTTGATGAATGTAGGAGATTGTGAATATTATGGGCTGCAAAAGTTTAATTTTTCAATAAGATTGCCATTTATTGTAATTCATCAAAGAAGACCCATGCATTTTCAGCCCCAACTGGAAACTTGTCCTCTCTCTCTCTCCCTCTCGTCCCAGGCCTCTCGTATTTTTGCCTTTTTGTCACTCTGGGTCTCATATGTCTATGATCACTTTCAGTTGATTAAGCACCTAAAATCATTAAATGATTGATTGAGAAGGAATTTAATCAATTGGGAATTTAAGGGCATTTGAGGGAAGTTTTTTCATGTTTAATTAGTATACATGTAGGATCTGTCCATCAACAATAGTGGTATACTAGTATTCATTATCTATACATTCCATGTCAATTCACACAAGCTCACAGTAAGAAGCACCACCTAGGCCCCTCTGGATGAACTAAATGTCCAAGCACCTGGTGTGGTAGTATCTATAGTCGTAGACCTAGAGGGTCATTTTGTGACAGACACCCTTTTTCTGAATTTTTTCGGGGATTTTTCCCGAAACAAGAGTGAAAATTGACCCCCTTTTCCCGAAAAATTGGGAACACGCCTGCGGCCCCCTTGACGATTGGAGTGGGGGGGGGGGTTACAGCACTCTTCGACGCTGGAGACGGCCAAGAGCATGTAGACAATACCCGCCGATCGCGAGGAAATTCTAACCTGGTTCATGACGGATTGTACCGCCGGGAGGTGGCGCCTTCGGTGCCGTGGGACTTTAAAAAAATTGAATGGCTGGTCATTGAAAAGTCTTCTGATTTGCCAACCTATTCTTCTTATGAATTATTTGAATTGTACGATTTAGCCCCTCAAAATACGCTTTTTGGAAGGGCATCTTCCTCCTTCTGGAAAAAATGGGATAGGCAGGTCTGGTGAAGCCAGCACAAAGCATTAGTGCTTAGAGGAGACCTTGTGGGTCGTTCTACTCTAAAAAAAAGCCGCCGCACTCGACTCCACCTCAGGCTCAACCCCTAGGCTCTCAACCCTTAAAAGGCCGGCTTACCCTCAATGCCACAAGGCTTGTTCCCTTTCTGTTCCAGGTATATTTACATCAACATCATTATGGTTTACCCAAAAGCATGCATGAATCCCATAGTTAATCACTTGAAAAAAAATAAAAAATAAAAAAAAACCTCCCGCCCGCCCCTAGAAATAGAGAAGGAAAGGATGCTAACCAACTTATTTTTTTTACATGGCCTTATGCAAGTGTATGTATAGCTGGGCCCTGTGGTTGCAGTAAGCAACAGATCTGTGTGAACCCTCATTCTCGTGACCCATGCACCCCACTAAATGGCAATCGTTGATAGAAAGATTCAAACAAAAGGTGGCTCATGGTACTATCCCTTCAATAAGACGATTGCGCAAAGTTTTGTATCAATGTGTGACTTGTTATTGACCAGTCTTTGTCTTAACTTCAGGTCTCTACGACGACGGAGCTAAGATCCCAATTGTCGGAGCTCATTCGGAACGAACAAGAGAGGGGTATCCCTTCATACAGGGAGGAGCAGTGCCCAAAGTGGTGGCCCCAACAAATCACTTTTCAGAAACCCAACAGTCTGAAGAAATGTGAACTTAAGCTAGTGCTGAAAAATGCTCCGTTAGACAAACTGAATGCACTTTGTGCCAAAGAACAAAAAAAAAAATTGCCGAGAAAACAAGTATTATCTGAACCCGATAGGAATGTCAAGTTCATGAGGAGACAAGTTTTTGAACATTTGAAGAAAGAGGACTATACCGGAAAAACTCGGTACATAGAAAACAATAAGCCAGCCTGGTGGCCCAAAGAAGTGAAATTTGAGAAGCCGACAAATTTAGCAAAGACGGAGCTCATTGACGTCGTAGAAGGAATAGAGAAACTGGAGGTGACTGCCTCATGTCAGGTGTCAGTGGTGGCTGAGGATTCACCGGGAATCCCAGTTCACTATAAGATGAACTCGGAAGTAAGAGGCGTGTGTCTTGCCATATGCAATGGGATTTTTAATGGTAAAAAAGAGTTTGAAACGAAGGAAGACATCGACATAATCCGCAATACCTTCGAGCCACTTCATTTCCAATGCTATCTTTATGAAAATCTGACGGCAAAAAGAATGATGGAGGTATTCAATGAAATAGCTGCTCTCGACCACAGTAAATACGATGCCCTTGTGGTATTTATTGCCTCGCATGGAACAAAAGACAGTGTAGTGGGAGCGGATAAGAAAGGTGTTGTGCAGGAAGACATTTTGCATTGTTTCACTTCTTTGAAGTGCCCAACTCTGGCTAATAAGCCTAAGTTGTTCATAATGGATGTGTGCCGGGGCCGTGAAGGCATGTCTGGATTAATTGGGCAGCAGACAGTGGTTGCCCCGGACCAGACACGCAACGGAAGTGAGGGAGCGGGGGCTCAGGACGCCTCAGGTATGCCTTCATATTTTGAGAGCATGCGGGGACCGGTAATGGCCATTGGGTTCCACGATCGTGAGAGACGCGGGATGAAACCTGTCCCAGAATTAGCGGACATGATTATCGCTCATTCTACTTGTCCAGGATATGTAGCACATGCTATGGATAATTATGGGTCACTCTTTGCTCGCCAATTCTGTGACGATTTAACTAAGCTTTGTAAAAAATGTACAATAAATGAAATCCTGGAATATGCGGGAAAGAAGATGTCCAACAGAATATTTGATTTGAAAGAAGGCACAGCTACCTTACAAATGCCGCAGTACTCGTCTACTTTAAGACACAGATGGACTCTTTTCCCTTGAACGAAACGATATTTAATGACATTTAACTCATTTGGTTAGAGTAAAGAAAATAAAATCAATCACATGTCTTTTGATATTTCTATTTTTTTCCTGTTGTAAATGGAAATATGCTAGTTAGATGTACTGTACATAAACTATATGGGTGAATTCAAAAAAAATGAAGATTTGTCTTCTTTTTCATATATATTCTTTTTTATTTGACTATAGGACATTCTTTTGCATTCATATATTGTGTTTTAATTGTGACTTCATTGATGCAAAATTTCTTTTTAATCGGATGATGAATAAAAAAGTTATTGTAAAAATAGTAGCCAAAAATGTCCCGAGTGTAACACTTTTTTGTGACATTTTATTTTTTCCATGATGTTCCACGCTTAATAATTCTTTTATTACAAATTGCATTTAAAAAAATGAGTCTTTACTTGAAACCTTGTTATAAAAGCTATTGTTTTTCATGTAAATTATGTTTGACTGTGAAATCTAGCGTGCACCAGTTACATTATGTGTCACATACCCTCAGGAAAAAAAAATCTGGGAAAAAAGTTTTTTTTGTAAGTAAACTGCTGGTAAGTTAACAATGATTTTCTTACAGCTTTTTTTACTTTATAATCCCAAGAAGATATGCTTTGGCTGCAAAATGCATGCCATTAACCTATGATTAAGGCCATAATTACGAATCCTGGCTAAAATTAGATCACTTACCCAGAAATGTCCCAAGTGTAACATTTTGTCTTTGCAAGTGTGTCATTTTTTTACTACTTGCATTACAATTGATTTTTCTGTTTATTTCACTTGGCCTTGTCAGTTTTAGCAACTTACTAGAGTTCTGGTCAATGGATTGCACATGTTAGTTTAAAAAAAACAGTCAAAACTGATGTCCCGAGTGTAACACTTTTTTGGCATTTTGTTCTGTCACATGTCAAAGGCACCTGAAAATGTTCTTAACTTGCAGCATTTGTAGTTTGGTTGCTTTCTGACATGGAACTGTGAGTTCTGGCAGCTCGAAACAATGGAATAAAGTATATTGACAAGCTCAATTTTAGAAAAATGAAACTTTTTATGTTTAATTAAAAATGTATTTTATAAAGCTTAAATATCTTTAAATCAGAAAAAAACTGCATTGAAAATTTCAATTACTAAATACTTTAAGCAAAGAACATATTTCATTTATAAAAAATAAGCATTATTGAAATATTGCATCAATTTAAAAGTGCCTTTGTATGTTACACTCGGGACACAAAAATTAAGTTCTGCAATACTTGTCCCTCTACTTGTACTCTTGTCCTGGGCTATCTTCTAGAAGCACAACATTGTTAGCCTGCATCCTTTGCTTTATATACTTTTGTTAAAAGGAATTTATGTTCACATTTAATGGTGACAATGATTAAAAAAAAAAGTTTTAAAAACGAATAATTTATTTCACTTATTAAGATGGACAAACACAAAATAGCAAAGGGTATATACCCAAATGAACGAAATTTTGCAACTAAATATCTAAAATATTAAAGTTTAAAACGTGGTACTAACACATTTCAGGAAAATAGAGCTTATTTTCTTACATGGAGCCGTATTTTGACGTTGTGTTGATTCTTCATCATTAAAGAACAAACAATGTGTTCACATTTCACGCAGTTATATTTTTTCCCGCTGTTTGACCTGATAAAATGCAAATAGTCCCTTAAGTCATGAATACAACTGATATAATATATAATATTAAATACAATTTAACATTAAACAGGTTATTTAAGTTACACAATTTGAATTTATTAAGTATCTAACTCTGACTTTTTGATATTATAAGTTCTGTAACTGCACATAAACATTTCAAATCTAAATAAAAAAATAGTATTTTTTACTTTATACACATGTATACATTCATTTCAGATATGTTTTTAGTTGATTTAATTTTGCTAAGCTGTCATGAATTATAACATGACATGGAAACAACTATTTTATGTCCCGAGTGTAACACAAAACATTTAATATGCCATTTTTCAGAACCTATGTTGAAACTAATAATTTTGTTATACAACCACAACTTTTGATTTTTGTTTCTAGAATATATCAAAATTTTGTGTAACAGGTATTTAAGTGTGCTTCTTTGATGTAGTTTTGAAAATATAGAAACTTTTAGTGCTGTACTTAAAAAAATATTCTTTTAAAATTTGTAAAATTCACATTTTTTAAGAAAAAAATGAAGTTGCAGATTTCTTTTTGCACCAAATTTTATTGTCATTCATATATAATCATACAAATAGTATATATTTAGTCATACACTAGTCATTGACATTATTTAGAAGGTTTAAAATATGTCCATTCTCAGTTGAAAAGTTTTGTTTATTTTTATAAACTGTTAAAAAATCAAAACATTGCCATTTTCAAATATTTTAACCATAACATATTTCATAAAATTCAAACATCCCTTGTTACAATAGACAAAAAATAAACAGCATAAAAGTATGTCTAAATTTGACCCCCTATGTCACTATTGATCTTCATTTTTTTTGAATTCACCCATATAGTACTCTTAGATTGCTAATTATTATACTCAAAGTTGGGCATAGAACATGGCGAACACCACGCCGTGATTCAGTATTAACACGGTCTTGCGACATTTGCGAACATGGGGAACACCACCCGTGATTCAGTAGTTACACGGACTTGCAACATTTGCGAACATGGGGAACACAAAGCCGTGATTCAGTATCAACACGGTCTTGCGACATTTGCGAACATGGGGAACACCACCCGTGATTCAGTAGTTACACTGACTTGCAACATTTGCGAACATGGGGAACACAACGCCGTGATTCAGTATCAACACGGTCTTGCGACATTTGCGAACATGATGATTGGGAACACCACGCCGTGATTCAGTATTAACACGGTCTTGCGACAATTGCGAACTTGGGGAACACTGCCGTGATCAAGTAGTAACACGGTCTTGTGACATTTGAGATCATGGGGAACACCGCGCCGTGATTCAGTAGTTAGACGGTCTTGTGACATTTGCGAACATGGCGAACAAGGCGCCTTGATTCAGAAGTTACACGGCCTTGCGACATTTGAGAACATGGGCAACACAACGCCGTGATTCAGTATCAACACGGTCTTGCGACATTTGCGAACATTGGGAACACCACGCCGTGATTCAGTATTAACACGGTCTTGCGACATTTGCGAACATGGGGAACACAACGCCGTGATTCAGTATTAACACGGTCTTGCGACATTTGCGAACATTGGGAACACCACGCCGTGATTCAGTATTAACACGGTCTTGCGACAATTGCGAACTTGGGGAACACTGCCGTGATCAAGTAGTAACACGGTCTTGTGACATTTGAGATCATGGGGAACACCGCGCCGTGATTCAGTAGATAGACGGTCTTGTGACATTTGCGAACATGGCGAACACCGCGCCGTGATCAAGTAGTTAAACGGTCTTGCGACATTTGCGAACATGACGAACAAGGCGCCGTGATTCAATTGGGTACCTGGTCATCTCGTAACCAAACGTTTTCGTAACCTCTTATTCTTGGTCAATTCGATACCATTATGAAAGTCAATTCGCTACCATTCAACAATCTAATAGTCATCTCGCTACCATCAGTCGATATGTGATGAAAGCTATTGAAATCTTAAACGAGGTGCTAATGGGACCATTTTGCACCTCATTAATGTTTCAATAGCTTTCATCACATATCGGCTGATGGTAGCGAGATGACTATTAGATTTTGAATGGAGACGAGCAAATCCAGTTGTTAGTGTTTGCTTTGAAAAGAACTTAGATAGACTTAATAATTGTTGCCAAAAAATGAAACTTGAATTAAAACTGTTATAATGCGAGCTTCATCTTCTAGCCTAATTTAGTATTGTATTTTAGCTGAGTATTTGCAATTTAAAAAAATATACTTTTAAAGCATTAATTTTTATGTTTCCGAAAAATATTAAAAAGCTTTTAACAAGTGTTTCAAATAATAAATATAATGAATTTTTGAGTCTCTGAAAGACGTGATCTTAACCGAAATAGATGAGAAAGTGACGCAGGGCTTAGACTGACAGCAGTTATACATGAGAAAGTTGCGACATTCTTGAGATTACGCTAAATTCCTGCTTATTACACTGCTAATTAGCGCTACTAAAATGAGCGGTTTCTTTTTATGGTGAGAATAACATGCGTTTGCCCGACAGCGTTGTTTTGAAACATACATTTTATACCTAAAGTTCAACATTACTACACTTAAATATTATATATAAAAGTTAAAAATATTCGTTGTGAATGAATTGTACTCATACATTTTGTGTTCAAAAATGTATATTGATATGGATCATACCAAGGATTTGTACAATTAGACAACCAGTCTCCAAATCCCAAACGCAACCTAGCCATTCCAAGCACTGAGTAGGGATGAAAATAGACTTTTCCTTATTTGTAATAAAACTGCATTGTCTAGGGTAGCCCTTACAAATTCTGCATCACAAAGTGTCGTACCATAAAAAGTATTAACACCCCAACCATCGTCAAGGAAGAGAACTGTATTCAACCTGTTAGATCTCCAGTATTTAATTAAAGGTCTGAGACACTTAGAAAACGCACGAGGTGCTGATGAAAGTTCAAACAGTAGCACAGAAAATACAAAGTGTCTATATTTTTCCATTTAAACCCCAGGAAAACCATACAAATAATCACTGAACGATAACACCTACACTCATGAAACATCATAGGTACATTGCCCTAGGTGAGAGGAGGATGTCTGTAATTTTGGGGGTCAGTAGGTCAAAAGTCAAGGTCACCATGACCTTATATGGAAATATGCATTCCACACAATAACTTGAAAATCATAACACCTACACTCATAAAACTTCATAGGTACATTGCCCTAGATGAGAGGAGAAACCTGTTGTTTTGGGGTTCAGTAGGTCAAAGGTCAAGTTCACAGTGACCTTATATGGAAATATGAATTCCGCACAAACCGTAAACCTACACTCAGAAAACTTAATAGGTGATTTGCCCTAGGTGAGAGGAGAAATATATTGTTTTTGGGGCCAGTTGCGTCACATTGACTTTATATGGAAATATGCATTCCTCACAATAACTTCAAAACCGTAACACCTACACTCATGAAACTTCATAGGTACATTGTCCTAGGTAAGGGGGAGAATCCTATTGATTTTGGGGCCAGTAGGTCAAAGGTCACAGTGACCTTATATGGAAATATACATTCCTCATAATAACTTCAAAACCGTAACACCTACACTCATGAAACTTCATAGGTACATTGTCCTAGGTAAGGGGGAGAATCCTATTGATTTTGGGGCCAGTAGGTCAAAGGTCAATGTCAGTGACCTTATATGGAAATATGCATTTCTCACAATAACTTCAAAACCGTCTCACCTACGTTCATAAAACTTCATAGGAAATTATTACCATTTTTTGGAGCCAGTAGATCAGAGGTCAAGGTCACAGTGAGCTTATATGGAAATATGCATTCTGCTCAATAACTTCAAAACCATAACACTACACTCATAATAACCCAATGAGGGTGATTGCTATAAGCCATAGGCCTGTTTTACAATTGTTGTAAAATTAATAAGTTTGGCCTAACTAACATAATAACCTGAAGGAAACTGGCATATAATGAATGTCCCATTAGGTGGCACTCTTGTTAACATAAGTATTGAGGACACTAAGATCCAAAATAAGGCCTTTTTTGCCAGCTAAACTAATAGCCACAGACAAAGGGTTTACATTATGGGGAATAATGGGTACTTCGTAAATACACAGCTTCTGCAAAAGTTCACTGACTGCCATATCTACAAAATCACTGTATAGCAGAGCCAACTTGTTATTTTTCATAACAAACGTGGGTGTTGTAGTTAAAAAAGAAATAACATATCCATATATCCATATCCTCTTCAAATTAATATTATTATCAATTCTAACCATTTTCCATGCTTTTTCTGGCACCCACTCCACATCTGATTTGCAGTCCATCCCCCATCCTTTGGAACAAACATTGTGTTGATGAGCCCTTTACAATTCCACCCTGTGTGTTTCTGTAATTCATTGTGATCGAGATGTAGATTATCACAGTTTGCTATTGTGGAAACGTATGCATTTATTCCAGTAGCTCTCCAAATTTGGCAGAACCATTGGGTATGATACTATTGATAATCAGTTTGACTTGCTTTATAGTGATCTCATAGTTAATACTTCTATAGACGGATCCCTATAAAAGCATAAAGTGTGGGGTCACTTTGAAGCAGATCAAACTGTGTGTCAAAAGTACCATAATCAATTGTTATGACAATTTGAAATGAGATGGGCTGGAATAAGGACAGAATTTTAATAATAGCAAGCAGAAATATAAATTTAACCACCTATGGTTAATTAGTCGCCCACCGGTCCCAGTGGGGTGACTATAGGTTTGCATCCTGTCCGTCCGTCAGTCCGTCGTTTCGAAATGCTTGTCCGGGCCATATTTTCAATACTATAAGACTGAGATACCAAACTTGGTATGTGGATACATCTTGGGATAGCGGTGTGTCGCGTACCAAAAAAAAGGTCACTGTGACTTTGACCTTGACCTGTGACCTCTGTCATAGAAAATGCTTGTCCGGACCGTATTATTAATACTATAACACTTAGACACCAAACTTTATATTTGAATACATCTTGGGATAGCGGTGTGTCACATACCAAAATAAGGTCACAGTGACCTTGACCTGTGACCTCTATCATAGAAAATGTTCCGAAAATGCTTGTCCGAGCCATATTTTCAATACTATAAGACTTTGAGATACCAAACTTGGTACAGTACAGCTCAAGCAAAACCCACACTTCACTCGATTGGCCGAGTTTGGTCGTATCG
>JAWPHD010015717.1:0-53704 GCA_037043455.1 Cyrtodaria siliqua
ACATATTAGAGAATAATTGTCATACTATACACATATTACGTATGTTAGAGAATAATGGTCATACTATACAAGTATTGGAGAATATTGGTCATACTATACACATATTAGAGAATAATTGTCATACTATACCCATACTAGAGAATAATGGTCATACTATACACATATTAGAGAATAATTGTCATATCATACACATATTAGAGAATAATTGTCATTCTGTAAGTATAAACACATATTAGAGAATAATTGTCATACTGTACACATATTAGAGAATAATTGTCATACTATACACATATTACGTATGTTAGAGAATAATGGTCATACTATACAAGTATTGGAGAATATTTGTCATACTATACACATATTAGAGAATAATGGTCATACTATACACATATTAGAGAATAATTGTCATACTATACACATACTAGAGAATAATTGTCATACTATACACATATTACGTATGTTAGAGAATAATGGTCATACTATACAAGTATTGGAGAATATTTGTCATACTATACATCTATTAGAGAATAATTGTCATACTATACACATAATACGTATGTTAGAGAATAATGTTCATACTATACACATATTAGAGAATAATTGTCATACTATACACATATTAGAGAATAATTGTCATACTATACACATACTAGAGAATAATTGTCATACTATACACATATTACGTATGTTAGAGAATAATGTTCATACTATACAAGTATTAGAGAATAATTGTCATACTATACACATACTAGAGAATAATTGTCATACTATACACATATTACGTATGTTAGAGAATAATGTTCATACTATACACATATTAGAGAATAATTGTCATACTATACACATATTAGAGAATAATTGTCATACTATACACATACTAGAGAATAATTGTCATACTATACACATATTAGAGAATAAGTGTCATACTATACACATACTAGAGAATAATTGTCATACTATACACATATTACGTATGTTAGAGAATAATGTTCATACTTTACACATATTAGAGAATAATTGTCGTACTATACACATACTAGAGAATAATTGTCATACTATACACATACTAGAGAATAATTGTCATACTATACACATATTACGTATGTTAGAGAATAATGTTCATACTATACAAGTATTGGAGAATAATGGTCATACTATACACATATTAGAGAATAATTGTCATACTATACACATATTACGTATGTTAGAGAATAATGTTCATACTATACACATATTAGAGAATAATTGTCATACTATACACATATTAGAGAATAATTGTCATACTATACACATACTAGAGAATAATTGTCATACTATACACATATTACGTATGTTAGAGACTAATGTTCATACTATACAAGTATTGGAGAATAATGGTCATACTATACACATATTAGAGAATAATTGTCATACTATACACATATTAGAGAATATTGGTCATACTATACACATATTAGAGAATAATTGTCATACTATACACATATTACGTATGTTAGAGAATAATGTTCATACTATACAAGTATTGGAGAATAATGGTCATACTATACACTTACTAGAGAATAATTGTCATACTATACACATATTAGAGAATATTGGTCATACTATACACATATTAGAGAATAATTGTCATACTATACACTTACTAGAGAATAATTGTCATACTATACACATATTAGAGAATATTGGTCATACTATACACATATTAGAGAATAACTGTCATACTATACACATATTAGAGAATATTGGTCATACTATACACATATTACGCATGTTAGAGAATAATGATCATACTATACAAGTATTGGAGAATAATGATCATACTATACACATATTAGAGAATAATTGTCATATCATACACATATTAGAGAATAATTGTCATACTGTAAGTATAAACACATATTAGAGAATAATTGTCATACTGTACACATATTAGAGAATAATTGTCATACTATACACATATTACGTATGTTAGAGAATAATGGTCATACTATACAAGTATTGGAGAATATTGGTCATACTATACACATATTAGAGAATAATTGTCATACTATACACATACTAGAGAATAATTGTCATACTATACACATATTAGAGAATAATTGTCATACTATACACATATTACGTATGTTAGAGAATAATGGTCATACTATACAAGTATTGGAGAATATTTGTCATACTATACACATATTAGAGAATAATGGTCATACTATACACATATTAGAGAATAATTGTCATACTATACACTTACTAGAGAATAATTGTCATACTATACACATATTAGAGAATATTGGTCATACTATACACATATTAGAGAATAATTGTCATACTATACACATATTAGAGAATATTGGTCATACTATACACATATTAGAGAATATTAGTCATACTATACACATATTAGAGAATATTGGTCATACTATACACATATTACGCATGTTAGAGAATAATGGTCATACTATAAGTATAAACACATATTAGAGAATAATTGTCATACTATACACATACTAGAGAATAATTGTCATACTATACACATATTACGTATGTTAGAGAATAATGTTCATACTATACAAGTATTGGAGAATAATGGTCATACTATACACATATTAGAGAATAATTGTCATACTATACACTTACTAGAGGATAATTGTCATACTATACACATATTAGAGAATATTGGTCATACTATACACATATTAGAGAATAACTGTCATACTATACACATATTAGAGAATATTGGTCATACTATACACATATTACGCATGTTAGAGAATAATGATCATACTATACAAGTATTGGAGAATAATGGTCATACCAACACATATTAGAGAATAATTGTCATATCATACACATATTAGAGAATAATTGTCATACTGTAAGTATAAACACATATTAGAGAATAATTGTCATACTGTACACATATTAGAGAATAATTGTCATACTATACACATATTACGTATGTTAGAGAATAATGGTCATACTATACAAGTATTGGAGAATATTGGTCATACTATACACATATTAGAGAATAATTGTCATACTATACACATACTAGAGAATAATGGTCATACTATACACATATTAGAGAATAATTGTCATATCATACACATATTAGAGAATAATTGTCATACTGTAAGTATAAACACATATTAGAGAATAATTGTCATACTGTACACATATTAGAGAATATTTGTCATACTATACACATATTACGTATGTTAGAGAATAATGGTCATACTATACAAGTATTGGAGAATATTGGTCATACTATACACATATTAGAGAATAATTGTCATACTATACACATATTAGAGAATAATTGTCATACTATACACATACTAGAGAATAATTGTCATACTATACACATATTACGTATGTTAGAGAATAATGGTCATACTATACAAGTATTGGAGAATATTTGTCATACTATACACATATAAGAGAATAATGGTCATACTATACACATATTAGAGAATAATTGTCATACTATACACATACTAGAGAATAATTGTCATACTATACACATATTACGTATGTTAGAGAATAATGGTCATACTATACAAGTATTGGAGAATATTTGTCATACTATACACATATTAGAGAATAATGGTCATACTATACACATATTAGAGAATAATTGTCATACTATACACTTACTAGAGAATAATTGTCATACTATACACATATTAGAGAATATTGGTCATACTATACACATATTAGAGAATAATTGTCATACTATACACATATTAGAGAATATTAGTCATACTATACACATATTAGAGAATATTGGTCATACTATACACATATTACGCATGTTAGAGAATAATGGTCATACTATACACATATTAGAGAATAATTGTCATACTATAAGTATAAACACATATTAGAGAATAATTGTCATACTGTACACATACTAGAGTTTAATTGTCATACTATACACATATTACGTATGTTAGAGAATAATGGTCATACTATACAAGTATTTGGAGAATAATGGTCATACTATACACATATTAGAGAATCATGGACATACTATACACATATTAGAGAATAATGGTCATATTATACACATTATATCAGCTCCTAAATAAACAAAAAATCAGCGGAATCACATGTCTTGCCTAGCCGGGGCGGAGGCTTTGAAATAAGAGCTAAACGTCAAGTTTGTTAAATGTTTAATAACAAAAACTTGACATTTAAGTCAATTTGTTTAAAAACAAAAATGGCATTGAATAATAATAATAAAAAAATCCCCCACCACCCCTGAAAAAAGTAGGTCAAGGCCATTGATGAGACTCATGTGTCCAAAAAAAATGCACTACCCAAGACACAACCATTTCAAAAAAGAAGTATGTGTCTGTTAAAGATTAAACTATGAACTATAAGTTATAAACACCTAGTTATTTGCCCTTTGCTTGGGAGGGTGAAGGTCGCATCCACATTTGCTTTGTCAGGATGCGATTTACCAACCAAGATACAAAATTCAGCAGAGTTTGAAAGGTCTAGTTTATACAGTTCTCGAGAAAGTGACATAAACGCGAAATGTGAATGTAAAAAATATTAAGTTATATGAACTTTGCTTGGAGGGTAAAGGTCACATCCACATTTGCTTTGTCACGTTGTGATGTACCACTAAACATACAACTATAAGCAAAGTTTGAAAGATCTAGTGCATACAGTTTATGAGAAAATGACCTAAACGCAAGTATTACGTTATCTCCCCTTTCCTTGGCGGGTCAATGTCACATGCACATTATGTGATGCACCACTAGAGATGCAACTATACATAAGTGTGAAACGTCTAGTGCATACATTTTGTTGGACTGGCTAAGTCCTTATGTTTGTTAATGTTTATACTATTTGAGACAACTCAAGCTATCATCAAATAAAATATTCTGCATTAAGTCCCCTTTGAATTATTGACTTCAAACATAACAGTGGTTGAGAGCTATTCAGAAATGATTGGGATTTTAATATTTTATTTTGATTCTAATTGAAAAATATTAACCACTGGGACGACAGTCAGTCTTACATTTTGTGAGAAAGCGACCTAAACGGTAACGCTTATTCAGTTATCTGCCCTTTGCTTTGTGGGTCAAGGACACATCCACATTAAAACAAAATTGTTTAAGATGTTGAGGCTCGCCCAGTAAAGCTTTTGTATTGAGTACAATATAAAAACATAAAAGCAGGTTTTCATTAATTGTGTTTTGGCTTTATTTTTGTTCTAAAAACAAACAGTATCAAAACAGTTTTGTTTTCAGTACAGCTAAATTGTTAACTTATTAAAGTGAAGTAATGCGTACTGTATATAGCTATACCCACTGTATATAGCTATACCCACTGTATATAGCTATACCCACTGTATATAGCTATACCCTTAGATAATATTCAATATAACAATGCTATAAATAAGAATATAATCGGGCCTCAATTTATATACCTGAGTAATCGGCCACGTAGAATGCAGTAAATCAGTACACTAGTCCACAGCCGTCATTAAAATAGCTTGAGTGAACGAGACATGCGCCGTGGAGCAGTCTAGTACATACGCTCATTAAACGGAGTGCTTGTATATGTTATAGAGCAGTTTTTCAAGGCACGTGATCATAACACAAGAAAATTCCGTGTTAATGTTTTCACCAAGCTGCGGTCGCATGTTGAAGGTCGTGGGTTCAATCCCCGGGGACACTAGTCATACCAGACTTCATAAAAATGGTACTATTTGCACAATTGCCTGACGTTCAACACATATAAAGTGTAGAAATAGAACTCTTCGGCCTGGTGTCAGTATAATGAGACAGGGTGAGGTATGATGTCAGGTCCACTACTGAGCATTGAGCTCGCTGCTACAAGTAGACACAGTGATACGACTGAAAGACTGTTAAAAACGACATTAAAGGGACACACGGCAATCTTGACGTGTTTGAAATGGGACGTTGCCTCTAAACCTTTCTCGCCTCTCATCGTTGTAGTTTCGAATCCCACTGGGAGCTCGACTTGTCGAGTGAGAAAGTGTCGATTCTTACGGACGGCGGGAGGTATACATAACTGGTTCTACCCAGGAAAAAATGGGTGGTCTGTCTCTACCACAAAACAAATTCGAGTCATATTTATATGGCCTAACATGTTCCAAAAATGACGTAAAACACCATTCAAGCAAACATCACATCACATTACATCACATGTATTCATTATAGGTTTTCACCAATGAGCATTAGATATATACACTTAAAGGGACACATGGCAATATTGATTTTTAAAAACTAGCGGCGTCCCGTTAGTTTTTCTACATAAATTGCATTTGTTCAATCATTAATGTTAATTATAAGAATTATATTCAGCCATTTGTTTTTGCATAGGATTACTTTTTGATATTATTGCACCAATAATATATTAAAACTGATAGTATAATAAGACGAAATAGTGAATACTAAAAATTTAAATTTATTTAAATGTAACCAGGGTAAAAGTCACAAGAGGTCAATGACCTTGACGCTCTACTGATAGATTTTGATAGCTAGATCAGCATTCCTGCGAAGTTTCATAAAGATCAGTCAAGTAGTTTCGGAGGAGTAGTCGCTACAAGTTGAACTTTTTACTATATAACTCTAGGTAAACGAAGATGGCCACTGGCAGCCATGTTTAATGTGGAATCAAAATAATTTTCGACAAGGATCAACATCTTGTCATTCTGATCATTTCAGAAAAAGTCCCATATCAATATCACTTACATTTTTCAAGAAGTAGTCGCTACAAACTTGTTTTTAAAAATCTATGTTTAGCCGTGGTGGCCATCCTGAATTTCCGGCCGATCTGAAATTTTGCTAGGATCAACTAGACATCAAGAGCAACATTTCTGTGAAGTTTCAAGAAAATCCGGCAATTGTTTCAGAGAAGTAGTCGCTACAAATTTTTACTATACTAACTCTATGTAAAAATAGATGGCCACTGGTGCCCATGTTTAATGTCGAATCAAAATAATTTTCGACAAGGATCAACATCATTTCATGCTGATCATTTTAGAAGAAGTCCCATATCAATATCACTTACAGTTTTCAAGAAGTAGTCGCTACAAACTTTTTTTAAAAATCTGTTTTTAGCCATGGCGGCCATCTTGAATTTCCAGCCGACCTAAAAAAAATCTGACATCAAGAGCAACATTCCTGTGAAGTTTCATAAAAATTCGTCAAGTAGTTTTAGAGGAGTAGTCGCTACAAGTTTTTACTATATAAATCTATGTAAACAAAGATGGCCGCTAGCGGCCATGTTTAAAGTCGCATCGAAATAAATTTCGACAAGGGTCAACATCATGTCATGCTGATCATTTTAGAAAAAGTCCCATATCAATATCACTTACAGTTTTCAAGAAGTAGTCGCTACAAATTTATTTATTTTAAATCTATTTTAGCCGTGGCGGCCATCTTGAATTTCCGGCCTGTCTGAATTTTTTCTAGGATCAACTGGACATCAAGAGCAACATTCCTGTGAAGTTTCATGAACATCCGTCAAGTAGTTACAGAGGAGTAGTCGCTACACGTTTTAAAAATATATAACACTGTGTAAACAAAAATGGTCACTGGCAGTCATGTTTAACGTCGAATCAAAATAATTTCGTCTAGGATCAACATCATGTCATGCTGATCAGTTTAGAAAAAGTACCATATCAATATCACTTATAGTTTTCAAGAAGTAGTCGCTTCAAACTTATTTTTTAAAATCTATTTTCAGCTTTGGCGGCCATATTGAATTTCTGGCCGACCTGAAATTTTGCTAGGATCAATTAGACGTCAAGAGCAACACTCTTGTAAAGTTTCATGAAAATCCGCCAAGAAGTTTCAGAGGAGTAGTCGCTACAAATTTTTACTATATAACTCTATGTAAACAAAGATGGCCACTGGCAGCCATGTTTAACGTCGAATCAAAACGATTTTTGACAAGGACCAACATCATGTCATGCTGATCATTTTAGAAAAAGTCCCATATCTATATCACGTATAGTTTTCAAGAAGTAGTCGCTACAAACTTGTATTTTAAAAATCTATTTTTAGCTTTGGCGGCCATCTTGGATTTCACATCAACATGAAGTTTTGCTAGGATCAACTAGACTTCATGGGCAACATTTCTGTAAAGTTTCATGAATATCTATCCAGTAGTTTCAGAAGAGTAGTCGCTACAAATAAAAGTTTACGGACAGACGGACGGACGGACAGACGACGGACGCCGCACCACGGCCTAAGCTCTGCTGATCTCTGATCAGTCGAGCTAAAAATGATACTGGATATATAAATCGAGACACCTATTTCAAACCCTTCAAGATTGCCGTGTGTCCCTTTAATAAAGAGACCCGGAATTAAGACAACACTGTTAAGTTAATAAAGTGACCCGGAATTAAGACAATAAAGTGACCCGGAACACTGCCAAGTTAATAAAGTGACCCGGAATTAAGACAACAAAGTGACCCGGAATTAAGACAACACTGCCAAGTTAATAAAGTGACCCGGAATTAAGACAATAAAGTGACCCGGAACACTGCCAAGTTAATAAAGTGACCCGGAATTAAGACAACAAAGTGACCCGGAATTAAGACAACACTGCCAAGTTAATAAAGTGACCCAGAATTAAGACAACACTGCCAAGTTAATAAAGTGACCCGGAATTAAGACAACACTGCCAAGTTAATAAAGTGACCCGGAATTAAGACAACACTGCCAAGTTAATAAAGTGACCCGGAATTAAGACAACACTGCCAAGTTAATAAAGTGACCCGGAATTAAGACAACACTACGAACAGTAGGAATTTTATTAGCTAAAATATGAATGTAATATTTATAAATGACATAAAAATAATTAAGATCTTCGCAATTGATAAAATGTTTAAACATGTTTTATGCAAAACAGTCATAAATCACAAATACATGCATGTTAAACAAATAGTAAAGAGTTAATATAAAACATAAAAGTGCTAATAGTAGCTTTATAACAAGAGCTGACTGGTGTACCAGAGCTTCATAAATGTGTATGTATTTACAGGTATGTTACATAAAGGTATATATTTGCAATTACGTTACATAAATGTGTTCAGTTACAACGTACATGATTTAAACATATTTCTTTTACATCGATTGCGAAGCTAGTTCTTGCAACTTATAGTAATCACTTTCGATGGCTCAGTACTAAGCAATGTGGATTAAGTACTTTCTCAATGATAAATAACATGGTCATGGCGAGGACCGAATTAATTGCATATGCACGTTGTGCAAAGGTGATATATAAAATAAAATAAAATAAAAGCAACACAACTAGACTACAATGATGATGCCGTTTTCGTAAGTGTTTAACTTACACCACTGTTACATTTCCCCATATCCGCACTGTGTATAGCCCGTTACCGCCCATGTCCTTACAAACAGGACTGCCAACTTGTTGTTGGTTTAAATATTCAGAATGATGTAGACCGGTAATTTGATTTAACAATAAAATACATACCTTTGGCATGCTGTTTTATCGCATTTATGTCACCGCTATCGAGCATACAAAATGCATACTCTGCGTATCCGAAACGTAATACTGCGGTCAACTACTGCTAAATGGGATTTTCTGTATAATCTGTCGTTTAAACTGCAATTGTATCCTAAAGTAAACAAGAGGTCAATGACATTGAAGCTCTACTGATAGGATTTTAATAGCTAGATCAGCATTCCTGTGAAGTTTCATGAAAATCCGTCAAGTAGTTTCAGAGGAGTAGTCGCTACAAGTTTTCATTAAATAACTCTATGTAAACAAAGATGGCCGCTGGTGGCCATGTTTAACGTCAAAATAAAATAAATAAAATCAAAATATTTTTTGACAAGGATCAACATCATGTCATACTGATCATTTTAGAAAAAGTCCTATTAGACATCAAGAGCAACATAATCCTGTGAAGTTTCATGAAAATCCGTCGAGTAGTTACAGAGGTGTAGTCGCTACAAGTGTTTACTAGATAACTATATGTAAACAAAGATGGTCGCTGACAGCCATGTTTAACATCGAATCAAAACGATGTTTGACAAGGACCAACATCATGTCATGCTGATCATTTTAGAAACAGTCCCATATCAATATAACTTATAGTTTTCAAGAAGTAGTCGCTACAAACTTGTTTTTTGAAAATCTGAATTTCATCATCATCAATCATCTTCATCGACATCACCATCGTGATAATGGTCAGCATGATAATTTACAGTATAACTAGTAGGAAATGAGAGAATCGTAGATCTTCTTCTTACAGAGAAGACCCCCGCGCGATGAAATATCATAGTGTGTACCATGTCGATGCTTTGTTGTGTTTGTATTTCCCTTAGAAGTATCCTGATAGCACGTTAAGCGGCAAAAACGTATTATAGACGTTTATCCTTGCCTTTGAAACGTTTTAAAAGTTTGCTTTACTTCTTAAAATGGATTTTTACTATATTTTAATGTTTAGTTCACGACTGGTGTAAGTGAGTAAAGTCTGCGTTCGTTAACTATAAACTCACAGTCTGTGCACAACAAAGACTGTCCAATTACGGATGTCAAACCAGATTTAAAATCACAGAGTTTGCAAAATGGATTTGGCCAGTTGCACAGACAACCTTCTCCGCCCGTCCCATTTGTAACATTCTTTGTAGGGCAAGAAGAAACAATTGGACAGCGCAGCCAATGGTTGACGATTAGGAATTACGTCATATTCACGAACGTCCAATCCCGCAGCCGAGATGTTGCCGTCTTTCAGTGCGTCGTATAAGTCATAATAATCTGCCATGAAACCTTTTGTGGCGTCAATCAAAATCGCGGTATTTTTCATCAGTTTGAAAGAACTTTTATTGAACACAGGTGCAGTAGTGCTAATGACGTCTTGTGAACAAACACAAATAATATCGCTCGTTTCAAGAAGCTCGTCACGGGCGACGTACACAGCACCGATTTCGTCTGCCTCGTCAACGGGTCCAGCATCACTGTACACTAGGGACGTGGCCCCTATATCTACAAGCGTCCTGCCAAGGGAGAGGCCAAGGGGCCCAAGACCCACGATACCAATAGTCATGTTACTGAGCTCAACACCGTATTTGTTGTCCCCTTTTATCGATTCTATGATGTCCTTTGTCTGTAATAATTTGTTCAAATTCCCATTTTTCTCTGTAATGGATAAATAGCTTGGATTACAGTTTAAATATAGATTGAATTTATTTTGAAAAGAATGTTTCAGAATATATTAACTGGATTAAGTGAATAATATTATCTATCTTTATCCATCTTATAACATACTTATATCATGTATTAGTAAAGAGTTAAAGGGAATATAGCGACACCTTTATGATTGAGCGTTCTCAAAAACTTGGCCACGGTTGAAAACGAATATGGAAGCCGCCAATTTGAACTATGGGATGGGATGGGATGGGATGGGGGATGGGATGGGATGGGATGGGATGGGATGGGATGGGATGGGATGGGATGGGATGGGATGGGATGGGATGGGATGGGATGGGATGGGATGGGATGGGATGGGATGGGATGGGATGGGATGGGATGGGATGGGATGGGATGGGATGGGATGGGATGGGATGGGATGGGATGGGATGGGATGGGATGGGATGGGATGGGATGGGATGGGATGGGATGGGATGGGATGGGATGGGATGGGATGGGATGGGATGGGATGGGATGGGATGGGATGGGAGGATGCATGCATGCATGCATGCATGCATGCATGCATGAATGAATGAATGAATGAATGAATGAATGAATGAATGAATGAATGAATGAATGAATGAATGAATGAATGAATGAATGAATGAATGAATGAATGAATGAATGAATGAATGAATGAATGAATGAATGAATGAATGAATGAATGAATGAATGAATGAATGAATGAATGAATGAATGAATGAATGAATGAATGAATGAATGAATGAATGAATGAATGAATGAATGAATGAATGAATGAATGAATGAATGAATGAATGAATGAATGAATGAATGAATGAATGAATGAATGAATGAATGAATGAATGAATGAATGAATGAATGAATGAATGAATGAATGAATGAATGAATGAATGAATGAATGAATGAATGAATGAATGAATGAATGAATGAATGAATGAATGAATGAATGAATGAATGAATGAATGAATGAATGAATGAATGAATGAATGAATGAATGAATGAATGAATGAATGAATGAATGAATGAATGAATGAATGAATGAATGAATGAATGAATGAATGAATGAATGAATGAATGAATGAATGAATGAATGAATGAATGAATGAATGAATGAATGAATGAATGAATGAATGAATGAATGAATGAATGAATGAATGAATGAATGAATGAATGAATGAATGAATGAATGAATGAATGAATGATATTTTACGGCATGTCGACAAATATAATGAGGATGGAAAAATGAAATAGTAAGTTATTAAAAACTAGTGTAAAAATATAGGGTTAAAAATATTTAAATATAAGAGATGATATGGTAAAAGTAGTAACTATCTATATGTAGGGCAATATATCACAATATATTTTATTTCACAGCATCCAATATTTTGTAAAATCTCAATTGAACCAAATATTCCACTTTGAATACTAATACTGAAACCACCATAAGTTTTACTAAGATCAGCTTTATATAGCACCATGAATCATCCTAGATTAATGATTGTTCTGTAACAATCGACACATCTCAGTATGTAAACAATAATTTAGAAATTACTAGAATATTACATAAATACTGGATGTGAATCAAACAGTCTGGTAAAAAATATACAGCTATTTATATGTGCTATAAATAGAAACAACTTGACAGCTGGATCAATAAACATGTACACTTATATAGCAATATATGCATGAGTGTATCAGACATAGTTCAATTGGTCATATATTCTTTGTTTATTATCCGATTTTGATCATTCTTACACCTTTTTCCAAGTTTTTAGACGTATTTATCAAGCAATAAAACAACTTCGCAAAAAGTAGCAAGAGGCCCATGACGGCAAGATAATGCTATACTGGCTAACACGACTTTTAAATTACAATACATGAAATAGAGTATGTATTGTGTCAATCGGATGCGAAATAACAAGGTGTTTTAATGCAGTATCGGAGAATATCGTTTTCTTTTTATTTCCCCATTTGATGTTCAACAGTACAATGTCCCTCTTGTAGCATAATTAAGGACAATAAATCCATAATGCATCGACCAATTTTGCTCGTAGTCGAACATGTCTAAGATCTCATTAAAACAAACCTTTATATTTGGTGGAATTGAATTGAATTGGATTTTATAGTGGCACCAACAGCTAAGGTCATATGGCGACTTTCCAGCTTCTACTGGTGGAGGAAGACCCCAGGTGCCCCTCCGGGCAATTTTTGTGCACGGGCGGGCACCCGGGTAGAACCACCGACGTTCCGCAAGCCAGCTGGATAGCTTCCTCACATAAAGATTCCTATGCCCCTGAGGGATCGAACCTACAGCGGTGAGGGGCAAGTGATTGCAAGTCAGAGACTCTTACCACTCGGCCACGGACGCCCCTTATTTGGTGGAAATCACAAGCTGAATAGCTATCATTATTTTGACATAATCAAGGATAACAACTCGTTGTTTCTCATTGTCAAACTCATCCAAGGTCTCACTGAAATAAACCTTCAAAGGTAGAGAGAAGTATGTGCACAACACATCCTTTGATCTTGCTTAACATTTGTGTGTATTCTGATGGAATTCCCTTACTAGTATGTAACTTTTGAGTAGGGTCAAACGCATATTTTGACACATTTGATCTTTGACCTCTGAGTGAGACCTCTATTTCTTGGGTGCTGACCTGATTCTTGCGCGCTACACATTTTCTCACATAATGTTTGTGTGAAATATCATCATATTGCATTCAGCACTTTCAAAGTTATGGCTGAGACAAGATGACATTGACCTTTGAGGTACGGATTTCGTTATTGTGCATGATACACCGTCTTATTGTTATTACCGTTTATCATGTTTATGCGAAGTTTCACGAACTTCAATTTGGTACTTTCAAAGTTATGACAGAGACACGACTTTGGCTCATTTGACCTTTGACCTCCGATCGTAACCTTGACCTTTGAAGTACGAATCTGATACTTGCGCGCGACACATCTTCTAATTGTGATTAACAGTTGTTTAAAACTGCATGAAATTTCCTTCTGTAATTTTAAAATTACGGTTGGGACACAGATTGGACTCATTTGACCGCCAAGCGTGACCTTAATCAAGTTTTTACGCGCGTCTTACACCTACTAATTGTGGTAAAAGTTTTGTGAAATTACCTTCAGTACTTTCAAAGTCACGGCTGAAACACGATTTTGACTCATTCGACCTTTGACCTACAATTGTGACCTTGACCTTTGAAGTACGGATCGGATTATAGCGCGTGACACACTTTCTCGCTGTTATATTAACATTTGTGTGAAGTTACACGAAAGTCTTTTCAGTACTTTCAACATTATGGCTGAGACACGGTTGCTTCGGACGGACAGTGAGACCGTGGACATTAAATGATTACATTTTGATTGGACTACACAATCATGGTGTCAGTTGACTGTTATACATAATGCACTATTTATGCAAAACATGCTTTGTGTATTGCATTGTGTGTTTAATAATATATGATTTCTCCAAAAAGATGTATGTATATGACTGTACAATTGCTGATAGTAACGTTCACTCGTTGTGTCGACTTACCGTCCATCATGTTTCTGGTCGTCAAGGTGAGGAGAGCGACGGTAAGGTCGGCCACAGTCTCGGTGGAAACCCTCTGAATTGTAACAATTCGGATGTTGCGTCTTTCACATTCTTCTTTATCGATATGGTGGCTGTCCTCGGACATGGTCGCCACAGTCTTCAGATTTGGACCTGAAATGTAGTTTTCGGCTGATGTATCTGTCTTTGTACATTTAATAAAAAATATACGACCAACTCGAAACTTTTCGATAAATCTCCGATATCGGAAAAAGCTATTCTCGATATCGGAAAAGCCTATTTTCGATAACGGAAATCACTACACAAATCCGATATCGGAAATTCAATTTTCGTTAAAGGAAATACAATTCCAGTTAAGGAAAATACAACTGTCGTTATCGAAAATGATTCTCTAATACCGATATCGGAAATTGTCGATATCTGAAATGCGATTATTTTTAAATTAATAACGGCTCCCTACAGCCTCGTTCCGGATTCAGCATCCTATGTATGTGATTAAAACCAGAGGCGGATTCAGGTGTTTACGTGGTGTGTGTGCGTGCGTGCGTGCGTGTGTGAGGGTGCGGGGCGTGGGAGCATCCGACTTGCTATTTCATATAGAATTATTTTATCGATTTCTCTCTCAGCACACGCTCAGTTTTACAACAATTTCTCATGGGGAAATCTCCGAACCCGTATGTCGCAAGTTGAGATACGTCAGCGCGCTAATTACATAGGAAAGTTTGCGTTGTAAGATTGTAACCCAAATAAACCTATTGGTCAAATGTATACAGATGGGCGTAATAGACAGATGTATACAGATGGGCGTATTAGACAGATGTATACAGATGGGCGTAACAGACAGATGTATACGGATGGGCGTATTTAGACAGATGTATACAGATGGGCGTAACAGACAGATGTATACGGATGGGCGTAATAGACAGATGTATACAGATGGGCGTAATAGACAGATGTATACAGATGGGCGTAATAGACAGATGTATACAGATGGGCGTAACAGACAGATGTATACGGATGGGCGTAATAGACAGATGTATACAGATGGGCGTATTAGACAGATGTATACAGATGGGCGTATTAGACAGATGTATACAGATGGGCGTAACAGACAGATGTATACGGATGGGCGTAATAGACAGATGTATACAGATGGGCGTAATAGACAGATGTATACAGATGGGCGTAATAGACAGATGTATACAGATGGGCGTAATAGACAGTTGCAACCCTATGACGATGTGGAGATGGGCATATCATCGGATGTGAACTCAGTTTAAAGTCACACATAACAAAAACTGTGACCCGACCAGGACTCGAACCTGCGGATTTTCCCTCGGTCCAACACTGTACCTACTGGGTAACCGAACCTCAGGTCACGACGAAGCAACTAATCACAATACACCAATACCCGATTATAATAATAAACCAATAATACATCCGATTTGGATCAACGACGGTAAAAACTAATCATTTCACTTCAGCTATTTCAAAAGATCTGAGATAGGATAATTTAAACAAGAGGGCCAAATGGCCCTAAATCGAACACCTGAGGAACTTTGCAATGACGAAAAAAGTGTCCTCTCGCAAATGCTGATTGAAGATGTTTTTAAGTCTTTCCTTAATATGTAAAAACATGCAAAATCTCTTCATACAAACTTTGGACCCAGGGGTTGCAGCCATCTTTGACCCCAGGGACTTCAAATGAGCAAACTTGATAGACGATCATTAATAATAATAAAGAACAAGAGAGCAAGAGGGCATGTGGATGCTCTACAGGCTAAAATGGCTCTTATATCAAGGGGTTTCATCATTAAATTCCTTTCAATACCTTTTTACAAGTGCAAAACACAACAACACCCTCAACTGAAATTTAAACCCACAACTCCATGCTAACAATTTAAAAGAAGATTTTTTAAGTTTTCCCTATATAAGTCTATGTAAAACATGCAAAATCTTTATATACAAACTTCAGAAAAATTAACAAAATAAAAAACGCATCCAAAGCCCTAGCTTGCCAGTATACAAGAAGTAATTCAAAGATTTTTCTATGTGGCCATCTTGGATGTCACGTTTAACTTATTTTAACAATTTGAAAAACATTAATAAAAGGATCATCCGTGTGAAGTTTGGTCAAAATTGACCAAGCTGTTTCTGAGAAGACGACTTTTTGAAGATTATCCCTATATAAGTCTATGTAAAACATGTGAACCCTGGGGCGGGGCCAAATGTGACCCCAGGATCACCATTTGAACAAGCTTGGTAGAGGACCAAAGGTCATAGTAAATGCAAAATATTAAACATCTGGCTCTTGTAGTTTCAGAAGAATATTTTTTAAGTATTTCCCTATACAAGTCTATGTAAAACATTTGACCCCTGGGAAGGGGCCAAATGTGACACAAGAGTCACTTGGGTCACATTTGTACAAACTTGGTAGAGGACCATAAGTCTATAGCAAACGCAAAACATTAAACCTCTGGCTCTTGTTATTTCAGAGAAGATTTTTTCAGTTTTCCCTATATAAGCCTATGTAAAACATGCAAAATCTGTATGTACTGTACCAACTTGAAACATTAAACAAAAGAAAAACAGGAATAAAAACGAAAAAGAAAATTCAATTGGATTTGAACCCACGGCCTTTAAATAGCTTCCCAGTGTACAAGAAGTAATTTAACGGGTTTTCTATGGCGGCCATCTTGGATGTCGAGTTTACCTAATTTTAATAAATTTGAAAAACATTCACCTAAGGATCATCCATGTGATGTTTGGTCAAAATTACCAAGCTGTTTCTGAGAAGAAGATTTTCGAAAATGTCCCTATGTAAATCTTTGTAAAACATGTGACCTCTGGGACGGGGCCAAATGCGACCCCATGATCACCATTTGAACAAACTTGGTAGAAGACCATAAGCTTATAGCAAAAGCAAAATATTTAACCTCTGGCTCGTGCAGTTTCAGAGAAGATGATTTTTTAAGCTTTTCCCTATACAAGTCTATGTGAAACATGTGACCCCTGGTGCGGGGCCAAATGTGACCCCAGTGTCACCATTCGAACAAAGTTGGTAAAGGACCATAAGCTTATATTAAATGCAAAATATTAAACCTCTGGCTCTTGTAGTTTCAGAGAAGATTTTTTAATTGATTTCCTGTATAAGTCTATGTAAAATTATGACCCCCCCCCCCCCCCCTCCAGGGTGGGGCCAAATTTGACCCCAGGGTCACCATTTGAACAAACTTAGTAGAGGACCATAAGCTGATGCTACATGTAATATATGAGAGCTCTGTGCCTTGTGGTTTCAGAGAAGAAGATTTTTTAAAGTGTTTTCCTATATAAGTCTATGAAAAACAATATCTCAATATACAAACTTTGTACCCCCAAAATTTGTCAATTTCGGAAACTGCATTTATATATCTCGATTTTCATGTGCACTGAGTTTGAATTGCAACGATTCATATAAATCCACGTTAAACGTTTTAACCCTTAACCCGCTACAAATATTTAATGGACAGTTCTTTCTTTGAATTAAGGTCATTCCATTTATGTGACAAAGAGGTGTTTGGGAAAAATATCTGATCAGCAGCCGGACATTGTAAACCCTGATCAGCCTGCGAGTTATTCGCAGGCCGATCTGGGTTTACAATGGAATTATGGGGTGTGGATGGGGGTCTGGTGAAGGGTCTGATGGTCTCGAGTGCATTCTGAGAGTTCCAGACGCCTACTGCACTGATGGCTTGCTGAATTATTTACTAAACTTTAAAATGTGAAAACTAAACTACGTAATAATTAAAAGTAGAGATAGAAATGTGTTGTTTGTCCATTAACTAAGACATCCAGGTAGTAAACGATATAGTGCTTGGCATTGCCAATGCGTCAGCGTACTTGATACAAAGCCAAACAACAAAGAACAAAGAACGTGCAGTGCCATTGATTGGACTAGTTATCACCCACCCAGAAACTACGCCGGTTAATCATATTTAGAATTGTTCCTGGTTGACGACGGTGTAAAAATAAATGTTAATTTTATTTAAATATTATATACTCCTCAAAATAATGTAAGTCCATGTTTAAATTTGGGTAATTTGTTTAAGTGCTGTAATTGAACAATTTACTGTCTTTTTAAATAATGTAACATTAGTTGTATTATTAAAATACAATTGTTACGTGACACAACTATATGCATATGAAATCCAGAATATTAACGATTAGGTATTTATTACTGTTCTTGTTCGTGGTCCTTACACTATTTTGAGGAGTATACATGGCAATCCTATATATACCCCTTTCTTATGGAAACAATGCCGAACAAATTGGATATTGCTAATTATACATAAACATTGTTTTAATTTGTCATGGCACATCGACAGTGTTTTTTTTGTTATTGTATTTTTTTGTTTGAATGGTGTTTTACGTCATTTTTAGCACAAGTTAGGCCATACATGACAGTAAATGTTTTTGTTGTAGGGGCAGACCACCCCATTCCTCCTGGGTAGAATCAGTACTGTTTACCTACCGCCATATGTAAAGAATCGACACGTTCTCACTTGATAAGTCGAGCTCTAGTGGGATTCGAACCCGCAGCGGTGAGAGGCGAGAAGGTTTCAGCGGAGCGTCTTTACTATCCCGGCCACAGAACCACGGGCACAACGACATGTTGATTGAAACGTGTTTAGCGTCATTTTTCAGCATATTTTACGCTCTATATGATGGTCGATGTTCAATGGTGGAGGCTGACCACCCACTTATTCCTGGGTAGAACCAGTACTGTATACATACCATCATCCGTAAGAATCGACACTGTCTCACTAACAAGTCGAGCTCTCAGTGGGCCTCGAACCCGCAGCGGTGAGAGGCGAGCTGAGTCCAAACGCAGCGTATTCGGCGTCTTTACACTCTCGGCCACGGAACCAAACCGAAACACATACTGTATGTCTTTATACAGAAATGTCAGTTATTCGATCGAAAAGAACTAGAAATACGAGGTTGAGTAAATTTTATATAGGACATCCAATGAAGAGAGAGACACACGATACATTCCACCAAGGCAGGAACATACTCAGAAAATCGAAAATCACCGTTTACAAGACACGTTACATATCTCGTAACTCGCATATGCGTCTCCGTGGCCGAAGGGTTAACGACGTTGAGTTGTAAGCCTTCTCGCCGCTCACCGCTGCGGGTTCGAATCCCACTGGGAGCTCTTGTTAGGAAGTGTCGATTCTTACGATGGCGGGAGGTGTACAGTACTGGTTCTACCCAGGAAATGTGGGGGGTCTGCCTCCATCATAAAAAAATCGACCGTCATAATTATATAACCTTACATGTGTTGAAAATGACGTAAAGCACCAAACAAACAATCAAACAAACAAACAACTATCATAGCAAAGGTGAAGTGCCACATTAACAGAAAATATTTCCCCTTTGTTATGTTATGAATTTATACCATAGTATGTGTTTAAACCACAGACGCATGGAACTCTTATAATCAGCCCAAGACCACCAGACCCCAATAATAAAATAATGTAAAAAAAATAAAGTACGTACTGTGGGGTCTGATTAGGGATCATAAAGTCTTGGGCTTATTCTGAGAGTTCCAGGCGCCTTTGGTCTGTGCACGAACAGAATCTGGGAGTTTAGTTTTTGTAATATTTAAAACGTCACCGTTTTACCGACTAACAAAAACCTGACCGAGATATAATGCATACGTGAATCTTCGTATGTAGGTGACTACAGCATGGTTCATCGATTTTATTTAACGTGTTTCTGGTAACTATTTAATATATGAATATTATAGATGAATATATAACTTTATTTTGATTGTATATTTGAAATTAGGATGGCACATGGCAGACGAACAAACACGTCTCATATTAGTATCTTTCGACCATCTTTTTTATATTGTTGTTGTGATTTCTTTCTGAAGGGTGGGGGAGATGTGGCACACAACGTACCTTCTGTACGTGTTTTCGCTGTGTGTATGGTGTTCGGGGGGTGGGGTTGTGGGTGAATACGACATAGTTCATGCTGTCATTGATACTGTTAGTTATTCCGGGCGTGTTTGTTTGGAGAGGGGTATGTCATAAATAATGCAACTTCTTCCGGGCGTGTTTGGACAGGGGTGTGTCATAAATAATGCAACTTCTTCCAGGTGTGTTTGTTTGGAGAGGGGTGTGTCATAAATAATGCAACTTCTTCCGGGCGTGTTTGGAGAGGGGTGTGTCATAAATAATGCAACTTCTTCCAGGTGTGTTTGTTTGGAGAGGGGTGTGTCATAAATAATGCAACTTCTTCTGGGCGTGTTTGTTAGGAGCGGGGTGTGTCATAAATAATGCAACTTCTTCCAGGTGTTTTTTTTTTCTAAACACAAAAAGTCGTTAGTTGTGAGTATCAATACCTGTTTAAAATAACATTTTAAAGTAGCTATTCCGCCATCGACAGGGACAGTTTACAACAGGTGTATACCCTTTCTAAGCCTACTGAGGACAAGGTATATATTCTGAGCATCCAAACTCTATATATAGACACAATATAAACGGCTTTAACCAGCGCGACAAAACCCCAAAACTGAAACTTTCAATTAAGAGTTACCAAGTTATAATTCATTTTACGCATATTCAATCACGGGTATTTTAAGAAACCGTGAATCAACCTAAACTCTTAATATGCAAATATACATTATCATATGACCTGAACAGCTGGATAGAGTAAACGGTTTGCAGTGCCATTTTGCCACAATTTGGCGTGTTAATGCCTATGCTATTCTGAAATAACAGAGGTGATGTGGTATTCCGCGACATGGCTTAGTAGTAGAGCGCCCCGCTCGCATACGGGAGGTCGTGGGTTCAATCCGAGGTCGGGTCAAACCAAACACGTCATAAACAAGGTACTGGCAGTGCCCTTGCTTGACGTTCAGCACATAACAGGTAGTGCTGGGACTGGTCGGCCCGGTGTCAGTATACTGTGACTGGATGGGGTATCGGGCCATGTGTCTACGGACTGCCCGGTGTCAGTATACTGTGACTGGATAGGGTATCGGGCCTGTGTCTACGGACTGCACGGAGTCAGTATACTGTGACTGGATGGGGTATCAGGTCATGTGTCTACGGACTGCCCGGTGTCAGTATAATGTGACTGGATGGCATATCGGACCATGTGTCTACGGACTGCCCGGTGTCAGCATACTGTGACTGGTTGGGGTATCGGGCCATGTGTCTACGGACTGCCCGATGTCAGCATACTGTCACTGGGTGGGGTATCGGACCATGTATCTACGGACTGCCAGGTGTCAGCATAATGTGACTGGGTGGGGTATCGGACCATGTATATACGGACTGCCAGGTGTCAGTATAATGTGACTGGGTGGGGTATCAGGCCATGTATCTACGGACTGCCAGGTGTCAGTATAATGTGACTGGGTGGGGTATCAGGCCATGTGTCTACGGACTGCCAGGTGCCATTATAATGTGACTGGGTGGGGTATCAGGCCATGTATCTACGGACTGCCAGGTGTCAGTATAATGTGACTGGGTGGGGTATCAGGCCATGTGTCTACGGACTGCCAGGTGCCATTATAATGTGACTGGGTGGGGTATCAGGCCATGTATCTACGGACTGCCAGGTGTCAGTATAATGTGACTGGGTGGGGTATCAGGCCATGTATCTACGGACTGCCAGGTGTCAGTATAATGTGACTGGGTGGGGTATCAGGCCATGTGTCTACGGACTGCCAGGTGCCATTATAATGTGACTGGGTGGGGTATCAGGCCATGTATCTACGGACTGCCAGGTGTCAGTATAATGTGACTGGGTGGGGTATCAGGCCATGTGTCTACGGACTGCCAGGTGTCAGTATAATGTGACTGGGTGGGGTATCAGGCCATGTGTCTACGGACTGCCAGGTGTCAGTATAATGTGACTGGGTGGGGTATCAGGCCATGTGTCTACGGACTGCCAGGTGTCAGTATAATGTGACTGGGTGGGGTATCAGGACATGTGTCTACAGACTGCCAGGTGTCAGTATAATGTGACTGGGTGGGGTATCAGGCCATGTGTCTACGGGTGGCAGCACTTTAAAGTCGAGCATAGAGCTCACTGCTGAGACACCATCGTGATGTGACTGAACGACTGTTGAAGTCGACGGATGTTAAAGGGACTAGGTGCGATCTAGAATAAGCATAGACGTCAATACAAATACAACCAAACCATAATAACGTGTTTCAGTTTCATAGTCAGTGTGCATATGCACTAAACTAGGCCCCATGCTCTGTAGGGTTTAATTATTGTTAATGAAATAGTATAATCTGGAAAACTCGTCTAGATTTTTATGTATAATCATGAATATCACATGATGCTTTAAGGCTTTATATTCGGAGTACATGTTACTTTAATTATATATACAAGTGTTTAGCAATATAATCGAAATTTAAAGAAATATTTATGACTTAGCAACAAAAAAACAGTAGAGTCGTCGTGTTTTCCAATCAAAACATTTTCATAAATAATAATGCAACCGAACTTAAAATACGGATTATATATTGCATGTGCAAATATCATATGACACCGAAGCACATAATGGGGATTTTCTTTTGTATTTGTATAGGCACCAATTACTTCAAGATCGGCTTCAGTCCCTTTAAACCCTATACAAACATACATATAGTATGTGATGCGGCAAAGCGGATCGCGATGGATAACAAGCTGAAAAGCCGCCTAATATTAGAGCAAGCTGGAAATCTAAAATATGTTCTCCATGTTTTTTACAAAAACTATATCGCCCGAACTCCTATTTTACAAGGGGGCATCTTAAATCATCGTTTCCTGACTTGGGCCTCCCACTTGAAAATCGTTATAAAATCTAACCTAGGAATAACTAGGTGACCCTAGAGCAACTAGTTCAGCAGACGGTATTTTCTATTTTACAGGTACACAGTTGAGCACCTGAAAAATACTGTTAGTCATGACTATGTGACCGAATAAAGGAAAAGGCTGATGCAATTACACGATTTGGCAACGAAAAAAGTATTGCTTAAACCATTAGTAAATGGCATGATTTGAGCTGATGCAAGTTTACGAATAATTAGTCAAAAATGTATAACGTTCGTGGTTTATATGTATTCCTGTAAAATCGATGTACTGTTACCCAACTTTTTACACTAGAAGGTACATTGTTTAAAACAAAATTGCGTGGGTAACATTACTTTAAAAAACGTGACAACACATGAATGCTAACTCGCACATTTGAACAATCACAAATTCTTTTGTACGCGCATATTATAAAACATTGTCATAGCAAAATCGGGTGTTCACACCTCCTTTGTCATGTTTACAAGCCGATCATTATAAGCGGATTATATTGTTGACCGATTTCTGACCCAAGATACATACTAATATTATTATCACTGCGATAATAATACGTATGGCCTATATGTGGAGTTAGTGCGGAATGATGCAACATAGCCGTCTAGTTGCCTAAGCCGTCTAGTTGATTATGTTATGATTAGTATCGACATACCAGTGATGTCCGACTAAAGTTTTACCCGTCGTTCCATTTGCCCTGGGCTGTCAACATAAAAATTATCACTAGCGAGGTAATGCGTTACTTTTAAAGGGACACATGGAAATATAGATTGATTTATTTTCAGATTTTTTTTTTAGGAAAACGTGCGGCGTCCCGTTACGGCGTTAGTTTTTTAAAGTAGTTTGAACGTATGTAAACCACTTGAACAGTGCCAACTGCTAAGCAAATTGTTCTTGCATATTACTAATTTTTTGATTGTATATTGCATCAATATACCTTAACCTTTGTTGACAGAGTAACAAAGAAAATTTAAATAAATAAATAAACTAAAAACTTGTATTATCCTTTTATTTAAATACATGTAAGAAAGTTTAAAGGCAGAATGATACTGGATACACACTTCAAGATGCCGTGTGTCCCTTTAAGCCAGAACATTATTGTGAGAGTGTCTGCGTGCTGTCTAACTGGATTAAATTGAATTGGGAGTTTAAAGCCCACCAACACATGAAAGGTTATATGGCACCTAACAGGAATGAACATGCCAGGCTCATGCTCCATGTACATCGAGATCATAAATATGGAAAATGGGTCTAGAACCTTCTCACCCTGAACTGCAGAGTTGCTGCAAGTTATAGTGTAGACACTCCATTAACACTGGAGCCACGTTATTGTTTTTCTGCCACTGCTCTAGTGATATGAGCGAAATGGCACCTGAAACAATGCATGGGTCATGATGAAGACCTTTAATGAGCATGAACAAAAATGATAAAATGAACATGAATTCGGGCGTGCTGTCTAAATCGGGGCATACGTATACCCATACTAATCCTTTGTACAATCCGGACTGCGATACCAAAGGTGGAGTGCGTGGTTCAGTGGTAGAGCGCCGGACTTCAGATCGAACGGTCGTGGGTTCGATCCTCGCCATGATAATGTTACATTTCTCCCTGAGCAACATTGCTCAGTACTGGTTCTACCCAGGAAGCCTGCACATAATCGAAAGGAAGTGTTTCAGTATCAATAGACAGATAAATAATATATATATATACATCCACTCACCTGCGCTATTTAGCACCTCCAGGTCGATCTTGTCTGTTGGCATGCATAGTAATACGTCCACCCCTCGGACGTTTGTCAACAACTCGGAGCGTGGGGCAGGGTCGGCACTGTCCCAGTACGAGATGTTACAACGTCCCAGCAACAGATCAAGCCCATTCTGCGGTATTTGGCGAGTAATGTAGACCCTCGATCGGTAACTCATCCTCAAATTTCCTGATGTAGTCCAAATTGTATGTCTTCAAATACCCCTGAAACGAGCCACACCAACCAGCCGACCACAGCTCCGACCAATTCACAAAGAAATTATCTGTAATTCGTCCTTTCTTAACATAACACAGGTTCTAAATACAGTCCCAGAAAAAAGTTCGTACGTTCCTATTTGAGTGCAGGATGAATCAATAAAGCCAAGGACGTATAATGTCGGTGAAGTGCTTAACGTTGTTGTTGTGCTCAGCTGTTTTAAAGGTATATTTATAGTCGAGCCTCGTTATGGTTTTCTGTGAAGGAGGATATGCAGGAGGTCAAATAGGAACACAACAAATGTTCGCAATAATACGGCAGGTTATGATAACCCGATGTCATACCGATGCTAGGGAACGCCATGACTGTCGTATATACTATGTGTTACATACGGTTTACATTCTCATATATTGTATTATATGCGATAGTTTAAATATACTTACTTACTGTTACTTACTGTTCCGAGGCCAATGGTAAGCCTGTGGCTTCTGGAGGCCCCGTCTCTTTGGTTGTTTATCGGTCGAGAGTGTCTACTGCGCAGGCTTGGGAAACAATTAGCATCAAATTTTATTGGATTGTTATGCCAATGTTTGTATGCTTATTTTTCATTTGCTGTGATTTTCTTTGCTTAAAGATACAATTGGTCAATAGGCCATATATGATATAAAAGAAAAGCGCGATGACGTCATCGTTCCTAGATGGCCGCCTCCGTTTATGTTTCTTTGCACATTTTCGATAAGTCACATCTCCTTTAAATTTCATGACATTTTGATAATTCTTTCAGCTTTTTTCAAGTTTTTCAGAGCCCCTTTAAATAAACCTTGTTTGAAAATAGTGCATCAACCCCTTTAAGTATTGTTTCGTGTGTTTGAGTGTTTGTGAATTACGGTGGGGGCACATTTAAAGTGGGAGTTGGGCACCGCGGAGGTCTTTGAGGCTGGGTCAGGTGTTATGTTCTGAAAGCGGAGTGGTTGTTTGCTTTTTGTGTAGGTGTACGGTGTTGTTGATAACTGAGTTTTCCTCTGGGGTCGTGATGGTATATCTGGGGCGGGGAGTGTATGGAGAAAAGTAATACTTTCATAGGCAGGTATACTTACTTTTCAGGGTGAATGCGATCAATTGAAATATGAGATCAATAATCTCTTTAGGCAGGAACAGTTAGACACGATGTTTTAAGCAAGATCTAGTTATGCTTCAGTACACATTTTGCATCTTTGAAATATATATAATTTATATATATATATATATATATATATATATATATATACCTATATAATCACCATTATGTTACGGGACGGGAACAGGGTTGCTTTATGTGTATTTTCGTTAAACTCAATGATTTATGTTTTAGGGTGAAAGCTTCAGAATTTGAGATGACATTGATAAAATTGTAATTTTGCAAGCATACGTCATACAGTTATTTTCCTCAAGTCACTGATTTTGTATATCTTGAGAGAAAAAAAATGAAGAAATGTTAAAACTGTATTTATCCGGGTTCACATTTCGTAACAAGTGTATGTCGCCTTTTCAGCTTAGTCATACCCGGATGACGTATCAACGTTTTAACGCAAAACTACTGTATCCTTTTCTTCATTAATATATACATACACTAGTTTGGCGTTAAGCTATTTTATCTTGTTCTTCGTTTACATATACTTAAAATCATTTGGCATTAATCCCTGGACATTTCCAATATCGTTTAATTTATACCGGTTAACGCATAAATGTAGTAGATCACAAACTGTAAAGTCACATTTTCAGACTGGTCTATATATATCCACCTTCACGATTCGTCTAGATATACCCATCTTCACGACTAGTCCAGATATACCATCTTCACGATTCGTCTAGATATACCCATATTCACGACTAGTCTAGATATACCATCTTCACGACTGGTCTACATGTCTTCACGACTGGTCTAGATATACCAATCTTCACGACTGGTCTAGATATACCAATCTTCACGACTGGTCTACATGTCTTCACGACTGGTCTAGATATACCCATCTTCATGATTGGTCTAGATGTACCCATCTTCACAATTGGATTAAAATATACCCACCTTCACGACTAGGCTATATATATCCATCTTCATGACTGGTCTAAATATACCCATCTTTACGACTGGTCTAGATATACCCATCTTCACGACTGGTCTACATGTCTTCACGACTGGTCTAGATATATCCATCTTCACGACTGGTCTAGATATACCAATCTTCACGACTGGTCTACATGTCTTCACGACTGGTCTAGATATACCCATCTTCATGATTGGTCTAGATGTACCCATCTTCACAACTGGATTAAAATATACCCACTTTCACGACTAGGCTAGATATATCCATCTTCATGACTGGTCTAGATATACACATCCTCACAACTGGTCTAGATATACGCATCTTCACGATTGTCTAGATATGACCATCTTCACGATTTGTCTATATATCCCCATCTTTAAAATTGGTCTAGATGTACCCATCTTTACGACTGGTCTAGATATCCCCATCTTTACGATTGGCCTAGCTATCCCTATCTTCACGAATGGTCTAGATATACCCATCTTCACGACTGGTCTAGAAACGACTGGTCTAGATTTTAAGAATCGTTCATGGGTATCCGGTGAAGATAGGGAATTCCGATGTATAAGTGTTTTTATCGGAACCGAGGCTCTGCGCATCCCGAGGGTTGGAATTCCTTATCTGAACCGAATACCCATGATAGATTCTTTTGCATATCAGAGACATATAGTGCGTTAACTCTACCAGCTACTAACGTTTTGCAGGTTTTCCTGCATACCGGATGTTGATGCGCGCCCGAATTGTATCTCGACCCTAGGGTGAGATGTTGATATCTAGCCCCGGTAAAATGACGGATATTCTTGAATATGCAAGAATATCACATTCACGTATACCTATCTTCATGACTGGTTTAGCTTTACCAACCTTCACGACTGTTCTAGATTCACGACTAACATTTAAGTCATGGCTCATTAAGAGCATGTGACATACAAAAATTTATCAAGATATATATATTGACAGATAGTTTATTTCACAATCAAATAGGCGCTAAGGCCCTTGTGGTACAAATAAAGACATGAAACTAACATGACAGATCAAGTAAACAAATAATGAACAAATATTTAGAACAGTAAAATGGAATGAAGATTTAGAACATTAAAATGGAATGAAGAAAAAATAAAATAATGAATCTGAATGGAGAATGAGTACTACATGCATGTTCTTATTTACAAACAGATATTATAGTTTTACAAAATATTGCTAGCTTCAATAATATCGATTTATTCTCACTGTTCATGAGTGATTCAAATTTAGCTGTGTTGGGGTGCTTATATTAAAACTCTCCTAAATACGTTTTTCTGTCTTCAATAAAATATTTACACTGAAAAAGATAATGAAATTCATCGGCAAATACATTTTCATTACAGGGATTAGATACGTTAATTTCTTTCAATATTAAAGAATCGACCTTTCTCAATAGACATCTTGTGGTTCATATACTTAAACAAAACAAGAAACGTCCGCTGATGTTGATGCTGATTGTCTAGTCAGCAAGAATTAATGATGTGTAAAGAATAATTAGATAGAACAGCAATAATCAGCAACAGTCCATACCGGGATGTTTTTGAAAAGTTCAATACACAAATGAGCCGCCCTGTTGTTAAAACATCATTTTGGCCATAAAAGAAAATGAAATCTACGACAATTACCGAAATTTGTCTAAGACAATATTCTCTATATGTTTCTTAACAAAAACATCACAAAAAAACATAACACAGATTGTGTAGATGACAGCTTTTGATCAACATCATCAAATTACCTCCCTTTAAAATTTCCATATCATCCATAAAATAGTATTGCTTGGTAAATTTGAAACTGTTTAATGGGATGATTAGTACCCACTTAAGTGTGCTTACAAACATTGTTTTATTAAAACTCTGTTTAAGCTTTTATACGCCCTCAAAAACTGGCCTATGGAAATACCAGCAAAAAGTGAGACGTTTCTTTTTTTGTTCAGTATATATCTATTTTAGCTAAATATATTGATAATGTTACCTATACATATCTAAAAGTTTGCATGTATTGTTGCATGGTGTTGCATTGCAAACTGACCACTGGCACTTGAGCCGCAAATATAGGTCGATGGTAAGATGCGATGGTAAGATGAGATGGTCGATGGTAAGATGCGATGGTCGATGGTAAGATGCGATGGTAAGATGAGATCGTCGATGGTAAGATGCGATGGTCGATGGTAAGATGCGATGGTAAGATGCGATGGTCGGTGGTAAGATTCGATGGTAAGATGCGATGGTCGATGGTAAGATGCAATGGTCGATGGTCCATCGCATCTTACCATCGACCATCGCAACTTACCATCGACCATCGACCTAGGTTGTGCTTTAGCTTTGTTATACATAATTATCATAATTGATTTTCAAACATTTTTCATCAATTTTATGATTTAATAACTTCTGCCAAAAAACTTCAAAGGATCCGGCATTTTCGCCAATGAAGATCTTAACCGTACCTACCAGGAGGGACTGTCCTCGCTACGTCTAAAAGCGAGAGAAACCATCGCCAAAAGTTGGTCGTTTGAGGGAAGGCTATTTGTCAAGAACAAAAAACGAGACCGTAGAAGAGGTACGATACAAAGACTACGGAAAGTGGTTAAGCCTACCATGACCGCAGAAAAAGTAACCCCATGGATGTCGTAAAGTTATCACAATATACACAGTATTAACGCGAAACATATAGACGAACACATTTCTTTCCAGATTAACAGAAATGATAACTTTTATATATGAAAAAAAACAGAGACTTTCATTTCAACACTGAAGAACTTTACCAATACAGAACAGACAACCAGTAATACATATTTCTGTTTCAGAAACTTAAAGACAGTTACTCGTGTTTAATTTATATTGATGTAGACCACAGACCTAATAACAAATATATTAATATGTTTGTGTGTAAGCCCATATATACCCATTTTGGAGACAACAAGTAAGACATATATCTGTTTCAGGAAATTAACATATTTATATCGTTGTAGGCCTATAGGCCCATATAATTATTAATAAAAATAGATATGTGTGTATATGTATATCAGAAAAGAATATTACATAGACATATAAACGCAACTCCTACAAGGGAGACAACCTCTAATATACTACTCTAATTTGTAACACAGAGTTGTCTAGTCCTTGAAGAGTGTCGCACTCGAACTACTGCGTACATCACGACAGGGTTACTGCGTACATCGCGACAGGGAATTAAGCTGAGCTCTAATTTAATACCGATCTCCATCCTATCCGTCCTAATATGGAGGAGAACAAGAGCTCTGACTAATATATGTACTATTGCAGGTAGATTTACATAAATAAGTACATGAAAATATTAGCGATCCAATGTAATTATTTAAATCACCTCTGCATGTTTGCGGTGAAAAAAAAAACGAACACCACAATTACACGTATATGATACCATATACTTGTGGATACATTTTAGGTTCATTATGTTATTTGTTGGAATTGTTTTGTATATATATTTAACTTTCGCAGTCAAATCTATTAAATTTATATGTTGTGTCTCGCGGGTTTTGTGACCGATTATAATTATTTGAACAAACTATATAATACAAATGGAGAGAACTGTAACTAATGTTGTTATAACTTGTAGTTCAATCCATTTGCATATGTTTCTATGAATATTGTGGTGTTGAATTGATGTAACATATCTGCAATAAAATATTATTAAATTAAATTAAACTAAAATATAATACAAACTTTTAAAGGGACACACGCCAATCTTAAAGCATGTATCGATAATTAAAATTAGCATATTCACGGACGTGTGACCCATTGGAATTATCTGTATAAACTATATATGTAACACTAATCTTTAAAGGGACACTTGGTAATCCTGTATCATAGATCGATAAATAAAATTAACATCTCGATCTATTAACTGAGACACCGCGAGTTTTTAAAAAAACAATCGAGTGTGCCGAGTGTCCCTTTTAAAGTGAAAATCGTTAAAGGGAATAGAGTAATAGTATATTGCTAAATAATAAGTCACCTCTGCATGTTTCAGTAAAAGGAAAAAAACACCACCACAATAACACGTATTTGGGAACAGATACGTTTTCTGTTCAACTGTTATTTTATGTACTGTTTTGTATATCTATCGAACTTTTGCAGATAAATTTATTAAATATATGTGTTGTATCCTCACGGGTTTTGTGACCCATTAGAATGATCTGTATAAACTACATATGTAACATACTCTTAAAGGAACACAAGGCAATCCTGAATCATAATAGATAAATAAAATTAACATCTCGATCTGTTAATCGAGACGCCGCGATTTTTAGTAAAAACAATCTAGTTTTGCCAAGAGTCCATTTAAAGTGAAAATCGTTCCCTAGACCTTTCTTTTTCAATTTTTTTTTTTGAGAAAAATGTCGATCTAAAGGGAATAGTGTAATAGTATATTGCTAACTAATATAAGAATGATCTGTACAATTCCTTTATACTTGGCGGCGATTAGTTTTAGACATAAAACTGGATAAAAAAAATGGCAGACAAGACACGCATACAAAATGTGGGAAAAAAACAACACTATAATGTATTCTAGTTTTGTGCTGTCTAAATCCGGGCATACGTATACCCATACTAATCGTTTGTACAATCCGGACTGCGATATCAAAGCTGGAGTGCGTGATCCAGTGGTAGAGCGCCGAACTCTAGATCGAGAGGTCGATGGTTCGATCCTCCGTCGCGGCCACGTTATTTATCCTCGAGAAAGATAATTAATCCACATTGCTTAGTACTGGTTCTACCCAGGAAGCAATCGAGAGTGATTAATCTAAGTTGCAAGAACTTGTTTCGCAATCGATGTAAAATAAATATGTTTAAAACATTCTAGTTTTGTTTCATTGTACGGCTAGTCAAGGGTGCATAGATTTATAAAATATTTAGAGTGTCGGTTACGATAAACTGTAGAGTATAACATTAATATATCGCTTTAGGATAGCTCAATTTTGAACAATGGTTTCACAAGTCGAAAGGCGTGATGTGTTCGATTGTAAGTGATACGGGATACGCGCGTCTGTCACCATTACATCCGAAAACAAAGGGAAAACCTAGAGTATAACGAGACCAACAGTTTGAGTCACTTTGATACATGTATACTCAAAATGTACAATGTTCATAATGTACATTATATAAGCGCATAGTAATTCATTATATATACAATGAACAATGTAACACCATGGACAGCGGTATTAAAAAAAAACACGCTTGCTACCTGTCAGGGATATTATCTTCCATTGTCATTTTTGACATTTTTGATATACAGTGTTGGCCTATATGTGGTGCACAAATACGGCCACATGCTGAGTGCACGTGAAACGCCCGATATATCATCTGTTTCAAAGTAAGGGACAAGTTAAATGTCATAAATCAGATATGAAGAAATATTTTCAAACCAATCCTAATGAATCGGAAATAATCCTCAACTTTTTTAATATTAATAAATGATGGTGCTGGCTATATGTTTCACTTTTTTGGTCTTCATAAATATTGTTGTGAAGTTAAATACGTAGTAAAGATAAAAGTATGTAGTGTTCTTCTGTAACGATATGATCAGACTACACCAATTACTAACCAATCAGCGGGCAGGTAAAAAGTTCCAATAAATTCGGAGCTATTACACAGAATCTCTTAATTTTGATTGGTTGACAAGGTAAACAAATAAAAAAAATCTTGCTAAAAAATTAAAATTCTACTTTTGAAGAGTCCTTATAAAGGTTAAATCATACATTTGTGCAATGTATTCATAATGTGTTGCATAATCAAAAAATGAAGTATAGTTTACATTTTCCTCATGTTTCTATATTCAAGTAGGTGGGTCAGCACCATCCGACCCAAACGGCTTTTTCAAAACATACTCAACGTATGGCTTATGTACGTTTTTTTGATAAAACTAAGATAGGTCTTTCAACACAAATATTAAAAAATATAGCTTCCTATATTAGGGAACTCAGTACAGAGCTTAGAGTTATAAGGTAGGCCTATGGAAAATGAATTGGTGTAGTATGACCTAAAGTACATAGAATCCACCCACGAGTACACTCGTAATAGTAGAATCATTGTTTAATGTATACGTGGTTTACACATTGTTTAATGTATACGTGGTTTACACGGATGTTTATATAAACTATATACATAGTCTATTCACGAGTACTTCCGTTATAGTTAAGCAGTGTTTAATGCATATTGTCCACGTTTCCGTTGTTGTTGTTGTTGTTTTTGTGTGTATTTGCGTTATACTACGTTATTTGGTGTGTAAATATAATCTATGCATGAATACCTTCGCAACAGATTACTAATTGTTATTTAATGTTTATAATAGTTCTAAAGGGTGCTCATGCCGTGAGAGAGAAAACATCACACTTATTTAATGGTGTGTGAGTAAATATATAGAAATATATAAAATTACGAATTCTATTGACGTTAAACTTATACTGAGTGATTAAAAGAATCATACCGACTGTTTGGTGTGCGAGTGTATATATATATCTATATTTATAATTGCTACATAATAGAGGCCTTTTAACGGAACTGGAATAATTTACGTCGATAGGGCGGCGACTTTTCTTGCTAATTATTTGTATGTAACATCGAAATGTGTTTACTGACGTTCCACTTTCATCCTTCATGTACTCTACCCTTTGCTTTCACTTTAAGTTCGAAAACATATACAAAGATAGTAATGGATACAACTATATGTTCGTTTAATGTGAGAGGGCTGGGAAGTAAAAGCAAGCGAGATCAAATGTTTAGTTGGTTTAGATCACAATCATATGCGATCTATTTTTTACAAGAGACACCTTTAAGATAAGATAAGATAAGAGACTTTATTTAAAGAGGGTGACATATTTAACTAAGGAAGATGAAGCTATCTGGAAAAAGGAATGGGGAGGGGAAGCATATTTTAATGGTAATCATACAAATAAAGAAGGCAACTGTATATTCACTTACAATTTTGTAAATATATTTTAAATGTTAAGACTTCTACTAGCAATGCGGGTATTTACGGGGAACTTGGGCGGTATCCATGGTATATATTGCGCTATGTTAGAATCGTTAAATATTGGTGCAAAACAGTTAACTCTGACAATATTATAATTTCTAGTATTTACAATAATTCCGTCAATAACATAGAAAATTGGCGTAATAGTTGGGCTGGGAATATTAAAAAGCTTCTAAACGAGTATGGTTTTGGCTATGTTTGGAATAATCCAAATAGTGTTCCTTTGAAAACATTTCATACTGTTTTTAAACAGCGTTTAGTCGATTGTTTTGTTCAAAAGTGGAACAGCGATGTTGTAAATAATAGAGTTTTGTCAATGTATTTACATTTTAAAGGCAATTTTGAATATGAACTATATCTCGATATTTTGCCATATAAGTTGCGAATTGTTTTATCAAAACTAAGACTATCGTCGCATTCACTGCGAATTGAAACTGGGCGCTACGCACAGAACAGATTAGAAAGAAACCAACGTTATTGTACCATTTGTAATTCTAATGACATTGAAGATGAATACCATTTTGTTTTGATTTGTCCTGTATATGTTAATATAAGAAGAAAATACATTAAAAAGTACTATTATAAACGTACAAGTGTTTTAAAATTCATAGAGCTAATGAAAACAAGTAATAAGAAAGAGTTGTTTAATTTATCTTGGTTTATAAAAGAAGCATTTGATTCTCGTAATGATTTTTTGTTTTATCAAAACTAGGTTTATCCTCGAATGAAAACTATTATCAATTAATTATTTATGTTACTGCTTTTGTGATAATGAGAACAAAATTGTTTTTTTTTGTTTTTTTTAATTTAATATTTAATTTAATTTGCGTAAGTTAAAGTTCAGTGTCATTTCCACATTTTTATTCAATTATTTAATATTTCAAATTATTCAATAATACAATTTATTTGAAACTAGTGTGCAAAATTATGTTTTTGTTGTTTGTTTGTTTTGTTTATTCTGTCACGTATAAATGTTTGCATATTGTATATGATGATAAACTTGTATAGTTTAAATCAATAAAAAATATCTGTCTGTCTGTCTGTCTATATTAATAAATCCATCATTTCGATTCAACCTTATAAAATATACGGACATAGTTAGCGGTAGAATTCAAGCTTTGGAAATAAGTGTTGACGACAAAGAATTAACATTAATAAACTTATATAGCCCGAACGTAGACGAAGCATCCTTCTTTGCAAAATTAGAAACCTTTATTTTACAAACGACGAAAATTCCTTTATACTTGGCGGCGATTTCAATACAGTTTTAGACATAAAATGAAATAAAAATAAACCGGCAGACAAGACACGCATAAAAAAATGTAGATATTTGGAGACTTTTTAACCCACAAAAACTTCAGTATACATGGCATTCAAATACTAAACCACCACTATCTAGTAGGTTAGACTTCTTTTTATTATCTCATAAGCTGGTAAATTATTCAAATAAAAGTGTTATAAAACCAGGTTTTAAATCGGATCACTCCATTACTATCATAAGCTTTGACTTTGTAAAAATAATTAAAAGACCTGGATAATTTAAAATAAATAACAGTCTTTTATTAAATACTGAATACCAAGGTGTCATAAGAATAATATTCAACAAATTGAAGAAATATACAAAGATTCAAAAACGAACACTTTATGGGAAATACTTAAAGGCACAATTAGAAACGAAACAATAAAATATGCTACAACAACAACAAAAAAAGATTAGATCGCGAAAAAGAGAGTAAATTGATATTAGATATACAGAACATAGAACATAAACTTCAAACAGTACTAAACGATAATGACAGAGAAAATGCAAAAATCGAATTAGAGAATAAAAAACAAGAAATGAATGAACTGATAGATACAAAAGTAAAAGGTATAATAATACGATCAAAAGCACACATTATAGAACAAAGTGAAAAAAAATACAAACTACTTTTCCAATTTAGGAAAAAAAAGGCAGAGAGAAAATCAGTATCAAAATTAATCGTAAATAATAAACTAATTATGAATCAAAAGGAAATACGAGCCGCACAAACCAATTTCTATTGTAATCTTTACAAAAAAAGAGAAACAACATCCTCTAAGTACGACTTTTATAATAAATCAATGAACACTTTGAAAGAAACAGGTAAGATTAAATGTAATGGGCTACTAACTGAATATGAAAGTGCTATAGCTCTTAAACAAATGAGTAATAATAATAGTCCAGGATCGGATGGCATCACAACCGAGTTTTTGGAACGACATCAAATTATATCTCTTAAAATCACTTAATTACTCTCTGCAAATTGACAGAATTACAAAAACAAAGCATTATAACTCTTCTACCTAAACCAGGGAAAGATACGGCTTATATAGAAAATTGGCGTCCAGTCAGTCTCTTAAATGTCGATTATAGAATTGAATTGGGTTTTAAGGCGCACCAACACATGAAAGGTTATATGGCGACTAACAGGCATGAACATGCCAAGCTCATCGAGAAAAAAATTGAAAAATGGGCCTAGAACCTTCTCACCCTGAACTGCAAATTCTATCTTAGAAACTCCATTTACACTGGAGCCGCGTTTATTGTTTTTCTGCCACTGCTCTTTTGATGTGAGCGAGATGGCACCTGAAACAATGCAGGGATCATGGTGAAGACCTTTAATGAACATGAACAAAAAATGATAAAATGACAATGAATTTGGGGGGATTCTACCCCTCTGCCTACCCCTCCAAAGGGATCTGCAGTGACCCTATTCTTTGCCCCGTGACCAAACGGGGCCCGCGGGAACCACTTATAAGATATCTACAAAATCCATAGCAAATAGAAAAAAAATGGTTTTACCATCATTAATAGACAGTTCACAACTGTCTTAAAAGTTTTATAAAAGGTAGATATATAGATGAGAATATAAGGTTATTATTTGAAGTATTAGACCATGTTCAAGACTGCAATCAACTGGCATTGTTATTTTTCTCAGATTTCGAAAAAGCGTTCGACAGTTTGAACCAAGAGTTTATTCTTAAATGCTTGAAACATTTTGATTTTTGGTGACTCCCTGATAAATTGGGCAAAACTTTTTTATACAGATGCTAAAAGTTGTATTATCAATAACGGATTTATTTCTGACTTTTTCCCAGTAGAACGCGGTGTTCGCCAAGGGTGCCCCTTGTCCCCATATTTATTCATTATTTGCATTAAGCTTCTATCTTATGAAATAACAGATAACAAAAATAGTAAAGGAATACTTATAAATGATCAAGAAATTAAACAAACTTTATTCGCAGATGATGTATCGTTTCTCACAGATGGATCAAGGAAATCTTTTGAAACCTTAATGTATGTTATAAATATTTTTACAAATATATCAGGACTCAAATTAAATGACTCCAATTGTACAGCGTTAAAGGCAGACTCACTAAAAAAATCGGATTTTAAATATTGTCCAAAAAAATAAATGTCATTGGTGTTCTGATCAGGCAAAAGCATTAGGAATGTAATTTCATAGAAATAGAAACAATATAATAGCCTTAAATTTAGATCCGAAGGTAGAAGAATTCAAAAATTGTTTGAAAAGCTGGCAGCACAGAAAACTTACGCTACTAGGAACAACTACTGTCATAAAATGTCATTACATTCCCAAAAAATATATATCCTCTAACGGTTCTGCCTTACCCTCCAAAAGAAAAGATCAAACAAATTAATTACCTACTGTTCTCATTTTTATGGGATAATAAATCAGATAAAATAAAAAGGAAAACAATTATTCAGGATTATGAAAATGGAGGAATAAAAATGATTGACATAAATAAATTTTATAATGCATTAAAAACAAATTGGATGAAACGAATACTAGACACTAAAAATAACGGCAAATGGAAAGTATTTTACACAAAATAATTAAACAAAGTCGGAGGACAGCTCTTATTAGATTGCAATTTAAAGAAAACATGTATTCTTAAATTATTTCCAAAAACACAACTTTTTTAGAGATATTATATTAGCATGGAATGAAATAAAAGAAAAGAAATGTAACGAAAATGTTAGTCAAGCAATAATATGGAATAATTCGAATATCAAAGCAGGTGGGCATACCATCTTCTATAATAATTGGTTAGAAAGAGGAATTAAACTATTAGAACAAATATTTGACTATAGAAAAAAAATAGTTTTATACATTTCAGGAAATAAGCGAATTATATCAAATTTCAAGCAAAGACTTTTTAGAATACTCCTTGATAATAGCAAGTATACCTAAAGAATGGAAAGAAAAGATAAAACATGAAAATATTAATGCAGAAAGATACAAGTTTTCTAAATAAATTTCTTAAAACTAAACAATCAAATAAATTCTTATACAATGTCCAGATACAAAATGATACAGAACCTGACATGGAAAAAAACACAAAAAAAGGGAAAACATGTTTACAGATATAGAATGGAAAGACGTCTATATCACACCAATAAAATCGACAATAAATATAAAATTAAGGAACTTCCAATATAAATATTTAATGAGAATAATACCCACAAAAAAAATGCTATTCAGATACAAAATCGTTTACTCAAGTCTCTGTGAATGGTGCAGTATGAACATAGAAAACTTAAATCATTTTTTCTGGGAATGTATGCATATTCAACAATTTTGGAATGAGCTGCACATATTTTAAATACGTTAAACGTAAACATCGATTTCAACCTAAGAATTAACTCACAAATTATTCTCTCTTTCTTTAGCATATTTTTTAATTAGATTATTCAAAAATGTCAAGTTTTTTTTTCTGTCTTCTTTTTTTTTCTATATATATAATCATCTATAACTTTTTGTTGCATTGAAACATATTTAAGTTATCCGCTATGTAAATTGAATGAATGTAAATCATTGTCCTATTGGAGAGGATCTCTATAAGCATTTTGCTTTGTTCCAATCCATTTACCTATTGTATGTATCAATTGTATAGTGCGTTATCTTTGAAATAAAATATGTTTAAACCAACCTAAAAACCGTCTGTTTCGGAATTCAAAGACAAAAACATGCTATAAACATGAAGAATGTCATTATTTTAAGTGCGAAATATTTTATATTCATTAACAAATGTTTAAAATCCGTGCCCGAATCAAACAAATTCAAGAAATATTTATTAAGACAAATAGAAATAAAAAAGCAAATAGCGATGAACCATGACAAATTAGACAGCCATGATATTAAATGGCGAAACTTCAAAAAAATAAACTGGTATTATAACCCTGATACAGTTGTTTGTAGGTCATTTGTATTAGTATTCAAACAAAGAATAATCGATTGTTTTTTGCAAAAGTGGTATGCAGATAAACAAAATTCTGGTGTCTTAGATTTGTATAACAATGTGAAAAATCATTTTCATTATGAAATATACTTAGATGTATTGCCATGCGATTTAAGAAGTTTAGTAAGTAGAATAAGGTTATCGTCACATTCTCTAAGAATTCAAGCAGGTCGGTATGGTATCAATAGGATTGAAAGAAATGAACGTTTTTGTCAATATTGTAATACTCAAGATATTGAAGATGAGTTTCATTTCATTCTAAAATGCCCATGTTACTCCGATATAAGGAGGAAATACATAGCTCAATATTATTGTAATAGACCAAGTATGTTTAAATTCATCGAATTATTGCAAACTGTTAACAAAATGATTCTTTTAAAATTGGCTTTATATCTCAAATGTGCGATGTCACATAGAATATCTATAACGCATGTGTGAACACTTTATAGATCATCCTCTTTAGAGCTGATATAAATCATATACTTTGTATGTTACACTGGATTTAATTATGTATTTTGTAATTGTTGTATATATATTAGGATGATGTACTTAACGTACAAGTCAATAAAAGTATGTTCTGTTCTGTTCTGTATTAATTAATGTATGCTATAATACATTACCGAAGACAACAAAAGGGGAAGCAAAGCAACTTTCTGTTCTGTCCGAATTCTCTTCTCTTCTGTTTAGTTTCCATATTCTTTTTTGAAACCTTACATAATTCTATTACCAACTGCGTACTAAAATATACTCTTCTATACTTTCAAAAACTCGGAGGTAACTCTCCTTTCAATAACCTACGTCTGTCAACAAGAAAATTATTTCATCATAAATATAAACTGTAGTTCAAATAGTATTTTATTATATACCATATGCTAATGCGCTTGTATAATGTATCCATGAATGATGAAATAAAACATTGTATAACAAACAAAAAAACGTCTGCCATAAAGCTATTCTGCTAACCGAGTAAAAAGCTTTACGACAGTCTATGAAAGAACAAAACAATTTTTTCTTCTAAGCCAAATATAAATCAATAAGCATTTTCAAAGAGAAAATATGATCTACAGTACTGTATTTTTTCCTGAAACCAGCTTGCTCTTCACATAACAGACATGAAGCGTCTAAGTTATTATTCAAACGATTGTTCAGTACACCAGTAAGCAATTTACCAAAACAACTTAATAGTGTTATGCCCCTGTAATTATCAGAATCATTTACATCGCCTTTATTATTAAACATTGGTGAATAACACCTCTAATCCGAACCTCTGGGGAAATACCTGGATCTAATATAATATTGAATAATTTACAGTATACTGGCAACAAAACATCTTTCGAGTTCTTTAAATATTCATTTAAAATATTATCAAACACTGAGGGTGATTTATTTTTTCAAACTATTCAAAACTTTCAGTATTTCAGCTTCTGTAAAATGGGAGTTTCTCTTCATTATCATTGCTAACATTATGCATATGAAAATTAACATTACGTTAAGAAACTAACCCGTCAAATAACGGCAAAATTACACTACAAAACCGTTGATCAAAACACTATCCAGATGTTTATGTCATATAATAATGTTTATGTGCCGATTGAGAGAAATACCCGTGATTCGATATGCGTGAAATGAATTATGAGTTGGTAACTCTTAATGTAACGCTCCCGTTTTGGGGTTTGGACTGGCTGGTTCAAGACGTTTATATTGTGTCGTCGTCAGTAGGTTTAGAAAGGCAGTACATATGTTGTAACATTTGGATATTGTTGGCGGGATATCTACTATAGAAGTATTGAGAAAACATATCTTTAAATGTATACTACAATCTCAATAATCTATAATTCCATTTTATATTCTATACGAGAAAAGTACAAATTTATAAAAATGTAATAATAAATAAAAATACTTTAATAATTACAAAATCAATGGTAGAAAACAACTTGGTGGGTTCAGATTTTTTTTGATCTTCTTTAGAATTGATCCTTCTATATTTTCATGTAAGGAAAGGAAATACATGTACATCGAAGCGAAAATATTTTGCGTAAAACATGTTATATCATACAGCTTTTCCTATCTAAAATATTCAGGAACTACGGTAAACGTCACCGACCGCGCATTCATTACGGAAAACCGCCAATATATTATTGGCTGTCGTTTCTGACATGTGATTTCGCGAATCCCACGTGTTACTTCCCATGTGCGGAAGAATTATACAGTTAGGTACAGAAACAAGACGGTGACTCGCAGGAAGAGGTTCTGGTTCAGTTACATCAAGACCCGCAGCAAATATGTCACCAGACGTCAGCGCATCGTAAAGATCGTCGTGGTTAATAACACCTCCCCGGCCCGTGTTTATCAGAATTGCAGACTTCTTCATTTTCTTGAACGCCGCTTTATTAAATATATGTTTCGTCTGTGGTGTCAGATTACAACATACGCAAATGATGTCAGATTCACGAGCTAGAGTGTCAAAATTAACAAACTGGGCACCAACGTCGTCTGCGTAGCTTACTTGGCAGACATCGTGGTAAATAATGTTTTTCACTCCAAATGGTTTCAGGCGCCTGGCAACACCGTATCCTATCCTACCTAGTCCCAGAATGCCCACAGTCCGTTGAGTGAGCTCTATGCCACATAGCCACATTGGCTTCCATTTGCCCCACTCGCCGTTTTTGACAGCAGCCACACCTGTAATGGAATAAAATTATATTTATATTAACACACTCGACTATTTGAAGTAAATATTAAACAAGACCGCCGTCACGTGTTGTCTCGCCCACCTTGTGCCAGTTCATTTACCAGGTCAAGTCTTAATTACGGAGGGTAGGTGAGGTCAGGGGTGCAGGCGGTAGGTTACACGGACAAAATATATACCAACTATCAAAGCAAGACCTTTAATATCCCTGGACGAATATGAACCTGAAGGAGTCTTTTGGCAAGTGATGGTGGTCATTGAAGTGAACAAAAGACAGTATCCCACCATCCGTAATAATCGACGGACTTCGTCGAATATAGGACGTTTATTTAGATAGTATAACGGTTTGTTTTAAAACGGAGTCAAGTGCTAAGCAAGTTAGTCATCTCATAACTTGAAAACTGCAAAAGCTACTTTGGTTCAACCAACTATAATTTAGATTTACGATAATATATGTATTTTAATTAAATAAAATTTACATTTTTTACATATACAATCTCGAGGAAGCGATGCATGCCGAGGTTTTTGGAATAAGTAAATTCCGAAATGTCATCCATATTTTAGGTATCATGGTCATTTTTATACATTATAACATAATTCCAAAGTACCTGCATGAATTTGTATAATAGCAGGGAGTAAGTTTACAGGAAGGAGACACGGGTTCATAAACGCTCTAGTATATCGATTGATGTTGTCGCGCTAGAGCGCCACCATTTACTATTTTATCGATATGTATACCACGCCTACTAAACAGTGTCTCCAGCTCAAAAAAGAGCAATCGTAAAATGAGACAAAGCAACATCCGAGCTAGAGACATCGTCAAGAAATGGCTGTCAAAATGTGAGTATGACCCATGTTTTAGCTATTTTTTTATTGTTTTAAGACATGAACTGACAAATCGGAGAATGTCATGCTCCGGGTATAAGCCAGGAATATCCGTAAAACCCTCGATTTGTTCCATATAATGGCTTACCTTTGTTGTAGAACTTTTCTCCCGTGACCGGTAAGCTTGTTTACATGACAAATTTCGACATTCTTGTGTAGTATAGTCCGAGTTCTACACATTAAACATATTGTAGCATCATATATTGGTCCAATATGATGATAGAAACAAATGAGCACCACAAATACGCAGGAAAAGGCATTACTCGGAGAGTTATGCTGATTTTTTTTATAAGAGCTGGAGACAACATACGAGAGCTGGAGACAAAACAGGGAGCTAGAGTCGATGCAATACTATTGCATACCATAATAAAACTGTATTAAACCGATTTTAAAAATCAGAAACTACCAATACCCCCACCATACTGTCAACCTTAATAGCTCAGTGTTGTATCAATTGAATTTTATAAATAAAATCCCACCACATGTGCTATTTCTTCAAGTTATTTTCTTCCTTTGTCAGTAAAGTTTGATGTTTCATTCTTCATAAAATAGATATCTATTTAACCAACGGCCATATTAGAAGGCAGTGTCTTAACTAGGGGCACACTTTGTGCCGGAGCGTAAGTCCTGTTTATTGTTTTGCTATGCGACCTATCATAAAGATGATATAACGGGTGGTATCATGCAATTTAGAATCATAGGTAGTTGTAATGATGATTTAGTATACAACATGTATAACATAGCACACCCAAGTAAACTTGAAATAACACCGGTACATCATTTATGACATGGATACAAATGTAAATCAATAGAGGTAATGTACTGAGTGATCGTTTATGTATATTGAATACAATAACGAGTTTTCTAAAATGATATTAAACGGGTAAAATGCTTAAATACAATATATGCACACTCAAAGTTATTGTTCTACTCATATTATAACTATAAATGTCACACTATGAGGTAATTATAGCTGACGTCTTAGTATATATAGCGCTATTATATATGACCTGGCGTCATTATCCGTCATTTTACTCTTGCGTGTTTTACCCTCAAACGATTTCAGTTATGGTATAAGTTTTGCTTACGTCACACTAGAAACAGGATTGCGGACGAGTAATAACCATTGCAAACATCTTGTACTCGTAACTTCCTTGCCCTTGTACCTACTTTGAAAATTATTGTATTTCGATGTTTTTTCAGATGACATTTTTTGACAAATCGCGACGGCTTGAACAAACTTGGTACCCAAGGAACATTTCTGTGAAATTATTTTGAAATCGCACCAGTAGTTTCTGACAAGAAGATTTTTGAATTTTTTACTATAGCCATATAGGGAAAACCAGCCTCGCCCCTGGCGGTCATGTTTTTTGACGAATCTCGACGGCGTGGACAAACTTGGTAGAGGGTCACCCAAGGAACATTTCTGTGAAATTATTTCGAAATCGGGCCAGTAGCTTCTGACAAGATTTTTAAAGTTTTAAAAACAAATCATTTCCGTTGCCATGGCAACCAAAGTTCTGCACCTAATTCAATTCTTTGAACAAACTTGAAAGGGGACCACCCAAGGAACATTAATGTGAAGTTTGGTTGACATTGGCCAAGCGGTTTTAGGAGGAGATGTTGTTTGTAGTAAAAAGTTAACGATGGGAGGAGATGTTGTTTGAAGTAAAAAGTTAACGATGGACAACGGAATACGGACACAGGGCGATCACAAAAGCTCACCTGTGAGCCGAAAGGTGAGCTAAAAATCCTAAATATTTAATACATTTTACCTGTTACTTCAAAGTATATACGGTACATCAACATCAAATGTAGATACATGTTTACAGTTTCACGATAATACGGATACAGTTTAAACGAAAATCAATAGATTACATGTAAATAGAACATCTGCGTAAGTTTGAAATATTTGGTATACATTGAAATAAATATCACATTCAATTCATTTATTGTTTAGCGAACATATATACCGGGTATATCGCTTCGAAGAAACCTACGATTAATTCGAATGTCACGATATCATCAGTCTCTTTCGATGATAACCACCACTCCAAATACGTGTTAAATAATACTTCTAAATGCATCGACTCTAGCTCCCTGTTTTGTCTCCAGCTCTCGTATGTTATCTCTAGCTCTTATAAAAAAATCAGCATAACTCTCCGAGTAATGCTTTTTCCTGCGTATTTGTGGTGCTCATTTGTTTCTATCATCATATTGGACCAATATTATGATGCTACAATATGTTTAATGTGTAGAACTCGGACTAAACTACACAAGAATGTCGAAATTTGTCATGTAAACAAGCTTACCGGTCACGGGAGAAAAGTTCTACAACAAAGGTAAGCCATTATAAGGAACAAATCGTGGGTTTTACGGACGTTCCTGGCTTATACCCGGAGCATGACATTCTCCGATTTGACAGTTCATGTCTTAAAACAATAAAAAATAGCTAAAACATGGGTCATACTCACATTTTGACAGCCATTTCTTGACGATGTCTCTAGCTCGATGTTGCATTGTCTCATTTTACGATTGCTCTTTTTTGAGCTGGAGACACTGTTTAGTAGGCGTGTATACGTTACTCTCTGATAATAGTTATAATTTATTTCTGAGAAAATATCGAACTGAAAGCTTTAAAATGTGTTATCAGAGCAGACGATTAAACTCGTTATTTTGCATTTCAACAGTATCTCCAATCAAGCGTGACAAACGAATGAGAATATTATTGAAATATTTGTTATAGGTGGGTACTATTATTGACATATTTTTTATAGTGGGTACCAGTACATGCATAGTATTTCTATTAACTATGGAGGACTACAAAGTTTATTTTTTAAAAGCTTTAAAACAAACCAACCTTCCAACAACCGTCTTGATGTCAGTAGCAGTAGCGACACCGTTAATTCCGCGACGCTGTCTGTGGAGACATTGGGCGTATTACACACTCGGATGCCACGACTCTTGCACTCTTCGATGTCTATATGTTCAAATCCAACAGACATGGTGGCAACTACCTTCAGGTTAGGTCCTGGAAAAAAAAGAATACATGTATTTTATAGACTTACTACGTTGATCGGTTGTATTACGGCCTTCCAGCTTCGTCGTAATACAAGTATGTTGAAAAAGAACCAGAAAGCAACGAAACAAGTAGAAAAACATTTCAAGTGTATTCATCAATTAGAATAATAGCATGGTTTTACCATCGAAATCTGAACTGCAATTACGGGGGCACCCCTAAAATCAGAGAAATGGTTGTCATAGCTGCGACAATACTGTAAAAGAGTGCCGCCAAACAGGGCATTATGACTTGCTGACCCCAAAATCAAAAGCATTTCTCCACTCACTAAGATCAATATATCTTTGAAGTTTCATGAGGTGGATGTTATGATTTCAAAGCTATTTCCATATCTGGTCATGGCGACATGCAGAACACGGTAATACTGTCACAACTGCACAGCCATAACACGTTAATACTGTCACAACTGCACAGCCATAACACGGTAATACTGTCACAACAGCACAGCCATAACACGGTAATACTGTCATAACTGCACAGCCATAACACGGTAATACTGTCACAACTGCACAGCCATAACACGGTAATACTGTCATAACTGCACATGCAGAACACGGTAATACTGTCATAACGGCAACTGCAGAACACGGTATTACTGTCATGACTTCACATGCATAACACGGTAATACTGTCATAACTGCACATGCAGAACACGGTAATACTGTCATAACTGCACATGCAGAACACGGTAATACTGTCATAACTGCACATGCAGAACACGGTAATACTGTCATAACTGCACATACAGAACACGGTAATACTGTCATGACTTCACAGCCATAACACGGTAATACTGTCATAACTGCACATGCATAACACGGTAATACTGTCACAACGGCAACTGCAGAACACGGTATTACTGTCATGACTTCACATGCATAACACGGTAATACTGTCATAACTGTACCGGCAGAACACGGTAATACTGTCATAATCGTACATGCAGAACACGGTAATACTGTCATAACTTCACATGCATAACACGGTAATACTGTCATAATGGTAGAGATAGAACACGGTAATACTGTCATAACTATATGCAGAACATGGTAATACTGTCACAACTGTACATGAAGAACACGATAATACTGCCATAACTGTACCGGCAGAACACGGTAATACAGTCATAACGGCACATGCAAAACATTGTAATACTGTCATAACTGCACATGCAGAACACGGTAATACTGTCATAACTGTACATGCAGAGCATGGTAATACTGTCATACCGGCACATGCAGAACACGTTAATACTGTCATAACTGTACCCGCAGAACACGTTAATACTGTCATAACTGCACCGGCAGAACACGGTAGTACTGTAATAACGGCACATGCAGAACACTGTAATACTGTCATAACTGTACCGGCAGAACACGGTTATACTGTCATAACTGTACCGGCAGAACATGGTAATACTGTCATAACTGCACATGCAGAACACTGTAATACTGTCATAACTGTACAGGCAGCGGTAATACTACCATAACTGTACCGGCAGAACATGGTAATACTGCCATAACTGTACCGGCAGAACATGGTAATACTACCATAACTGTACTGGCAGAACACGGTAATACTGTCATAACTGTACCGGTAGAACACGGTAATACTGCCATAACTGTACAGGCATAACACGGTAATACTGTCATAACTGCACATGCCGAGCATGGTAATACTGTCATAACATAAACTGTACCGGCAGAACACGGTAATACTGTCATAACTGTACCGGCAGAACATGGTAATACTGTCATTACTGCACATGCAGAACACGGTAATACTGCCATAACTGTACCGGCAGAACACGGTAATACTGTCATAACTGCACATGCAGAAAACGGTAATACTGTCATAACTGCACCGACAGAACACGGTAATACTGTCATAACTGCACAGGCAGAATACGGTAATACTGTCATAACTGTACCGACAGAACACGGTAATACTGTCATAACTGCACATGCAGAACACGGTAATACTGCCATAACTGTACCGGCAGAACACTGTAATACTGTCATAACTGCACATGCAGAACACGGTAATACTGCCATAACTGTACCGGCATAACACGGTAATACTGTCATAACTGTACCGGCAGAACACGGTAATACTGTCATTACTGCACATGCAGAACACAGTAATACTACCATAACTGTACCGGCGTAACACAGTAATACAGTCATAATGGCACATGCAGAACACTGTAATACTGTCATAACTGTACCGCCAGAACACGGTTATACTGTCATAACTGTACCGGCAGAACACGGTAATACTGTCATTACTGCACATGCTGAACACGGTAATACTACCATAACTGTACAGGCATAACACGGTAATACTGTCATAACTATACATGCAGAACACGGTAATACTACCATAACTGTACCGGCATAACATGGTAATACTACCATAACTGTACTGGCAGAACACGGTAATACTGCCATAACTGTACAAATATAACTAGGTAATACTGTCATAACTGTACCGGCAGAACACGGTAATACTGTCATAACTGTACCGGCAGAACACGGTAATACTGTCATTACTGCACATGCACAACACGGTAATACTACCATAATTGTACCAGCAGAACACGGTAATACTACCATAACTGTACCGGCATAACACGGTAATACTGTCATAACGGCACATGCAGAACACTGTAATACTGTCATAACTGTACCGGCAGAACACGGTTATAATGTCATAACTGTACCGGCAGAACACGCTAATACTACCATAACTGTACCGGCATAACACGGTAATACTGTCATAACTGTACCGGCAGAACACGGTAATACTGTCATAACTGTACCGGCAGAACACGGTAATACTGTCATTACTGCACATGCCGAACACGCTAATACTACCATAACTGTACCGGCATAACACGGTAATACTGTCATAACTGTACTGGCAAACACAGTAATACTGTCATAATTGTACCGGCAGAACATGGTAGAACATGGTAATACTGCCATAACTGTACAAATATAACACGGTAATACTGTCATAACTGTACCGGTAGAACACGGTAATACAGTCATAACTGTACCAACAGAATACGGTAATACTGTCATTACTGCACATGCAGAACATGGTAATACTACCATAATTGTACCTGCAGAACACGGTAATACTGTCATAACTGCACATGCAGAACACGGTAATACTGCCATAACTGTACCGGCAGAACACGGTAATACTGTCATTAATGCGCATGCAGAACACGGTAATACTGTCATAACTGCACATGCCGAGCTCGGTAATATCGTCATAACTGCACATGCTGAGCACGGTAATACTGTCATAACTGTACCGGCAGAACACGGTAATACTGTCATTACTGCACCGGCAGAACACGGTAATACTACCATAACTGTACCGGCAGAACACGGTAACACTGTCATAACTGCACATGCAGAACACGGTAATACTGTCATAACTGTACCGGCAGAACACGGTAATACTGTCATAACTGCACATGCCGAGCATGGTAATACTGTCATAACTGTACCGGCAGAACACGGTAATACTGTCATTACTGCACATGCAGAACACGGTAATACTGTCATAACTGTACCGGCAGAAAACGGTAATACTGTCATAACTGCACATGCAGAAGACGGTAATACTGTCATAACTGCACATGCCGAGCACGGTAATACTGTCATAACTGTACCGGCAGAACACGGTAATACTGTCATTACTGCATATGCAGAACACGGTAATACTACCATAACTGTACCGGCATAACACGGTAATACTTTCATAACTGTACCGCCAGAACACGGTAATAGTGTCATAACTGCACATGCCGATCACTGTAACACTGTCATAACTGTACCGGCAGAACACGGTAATACTGTCATAACTGTACTGGCAGAACACGGTAATATAGTCATTATAGCACATGCAGAACACGGTAATACTACCATAACTGTCATAACTGTACCGGCAGAACATGGTAATACTGTCATAATGGTACCGGCAGAACACGGTAATACTGTCATTACTGCACATGCAGAACACGGTAATACTACCATAACTGTACCGGCATAACACGGTAATACTGTCATAACTGTACCGGCAGAACACGGTAATACTGTCATAACTGTACCGGCATAACACGGTAATACTGTAATTACTGCACATGCAGAACACGGTAATACTGTCATAACTGCACATGCCGATCACGGTAATACTGTCATAACTGTACCGGCAGAACACGGTAATACTGTCATAACTGTACCGCCAGAACACGGTAATACTGTCATAACTGTACCGGCATAACACGGTAATACTGTAATTACTGCACATGCAGAACACGGTAATAGTGTCATAACTGCACATGCCGATCACTGTAACACTGTCATAACTGTACCGGCAGAACACGGTAATACTGTCATAACTGTACTGGCAGAACACGGTAATACTGTCATTATAGCACATGCAGAACACGGTAATACTAACATAACTGTCATAACTGTACCGGCAGAACATGGTAATACTGTCATAATGGTACCGGCAGAACACGGTAATACTGTCATTACTGCACATGCAGAACACGGTAATACTACCATAACTGTACCGGCATAACACGGTAATACTGTCATAACTGTACAGGCAGAACACGGTAATACTGTCATAACTGTACCGGCATAACACGGTAATACTGTAATTACTGCACATGCAGAACACGGTAATACTGTCATTACTGCACATGCCGATCACGGTAATACTGTCATAACTGTACCGGCAGAACACGGTAATACTGTCATAACTGTACTGGCAGAACATGGTAATACTGTCATTATAGCACATATATTATAGCACATGCATGTACCGCCATAACACGGTAATACTACTATAACTGTTCTGGCAAAACACGGTAATACTACCATAACTGTACCGGCATAACACGGTAATACTACCATAACTGTACCGGCAAAACATGGCAATACTGTCATAACTGTACCGGCAGAACACGGTAATACTGTCATTACTGCACATGCAGAACACGGTAATACTGACATAACTGTACCGGCAAAACACGGTAATACTACCATAACTGTACTGGCATAACACGGTAATACTACCATAACTGTACCGGCAGAACACGGTAATACTACCATAACTGTACCGGCAGAACACGGTAATACTGTCATTACTGCACCGGCAGAACACGGTAATACTACCATAACTGTACCGGCAGAACACGGTAACACTGTCATAACTGCACATGCAGAACACGGTAATACTGTGATAACTGTACCGGAAGAACACGGTAATACTGTCATGACTTCACATGCATAACACGGTAATACTGTCATAACTGTACCGGCAGAACACGGTAATACTGTCATAACTGCACATGCCGAGCACGGTAATACTGTCATAACTGTACCGGCAGAACACGGTAATACTGTCATAACTGTACCGGCAGAACACGGTAATACTGTCATAACTGCACATGCCGAGCACGGTAATACTGTCATAACTGTACCGGCAGATCACGGTAAGACTGTCATTACTGCACATGCAGAAAACGGTAATACTGTCATAACTGTACATGCAGAAGACGGTAATACTGTCATAACTGCACATGCCGATCACGGTAATACTGTCATAACTGCACATGCCGAGCACGGTAATACTGTCATAACTGTACCGGCAGAACACGGTAATACTGTCATTACTGCACATGCAGAACACGGTAATACTACCATAAATGTACTGGCATAACACGGTAATACTGTCATAACTGTACCGGCAGAACATGGTAATACTGTCATAATGGTACCGGCAGAACACGGTAATACTGTCATTACTGCACATGCAGAACACGGTAATACTACCATAACTGTACCGGCATAACACGGTAATACTGTCATAACTGTACCGGCAGAACACGGTAATACTGTCATAACTGTACCGGCATAACACGGTAATACTGTAATTACTGCACATGCAGAACACGGTAATACTGCCATAACTGTACCGGCAGAAAACGGTAATACTGTCATAACTGTACCGGCAGAACACGGTAATACTGTCATTACTGCACATGCAGAATACGGTAATACTGTCATAACTGTACCGACAGAACACGGTAATACTGTCATAACTGCACATGCAGAACACGGTAATACTGCCATAACTGTACCGGCATAACACGGTAATACTGTCATAACTGCAGCATGCAGAACACGGTAATACTGCCATAACTGTACCGGCATAACACGGTAATACTGTCATAACTGCACATGCAGAACACGGTAATACTACCATAACTGTACCGGCAGAACACGGTAATACTGCCATAACTGTACCGGCATAACACGGTAATACTGTCATAACTGTACCGGCAGAACACGGTAATACTGTCATTACTGCACATGCAGAACACAGTAATACTACCATAACTGTACCGGCGTAACACAGTAATACAGTCATAATGGCACATGCAGAACACTGTAATACCTGTCATAACTGTACCGCCAGAACACGGTTATACTGTCATAACTGTACCGGCAGAACACGGTAATACTGTCATTACTGCACATGCTGAACACGGTAATACTACCATAACTGTACAGGCATAACACGGTAATACTGTCATAACTATACATGCAGAACACGGTAATACTACCATAACTGTACCGGCATAACATGGTAATACTACCATAACTGTACTGGCAGAACACGGTAATACTGCCATAACTGTACAAATATAACTAGGTAATACTGTCATAACTGTACCGGCAGAACACGGTAATACTGTCATAACTGTACCGGCAGAACACGGTAATACTGTCATTACTGCACATGCACAACACGGTAATACTACCATAATTGTACCAGCAGAACACGGTTATACTACCATAACTGTACCGGCATAACACGGTAATACTGTCATAACGGCACATGCAGAACACTGTAATACTGTCATAACTGTACCGGCAGAACACGGTAATAATGTCATAACTGTACCGGCAGAACACGCTAATACTACCATAACTGTACCGGCATAACACGGTAATACTGTCATAACTGTACCGGCAGAACA